>BGPT01000560.1:171593-194755 GCA_003297045.1 Symbiodinium sp. clade C Y103 | reverse complement strand
GGAAGCACGAGGAGGAGGAGAAGGAGGAGGAGGAGAAGGTCCACCCCCCGTCAGCTGTGATAAAATCTAGTAACCCTCACCTGGCAGGTGGGGAAAAAATGTACCCCTCGTACTGTACATCCTTGAAATCAAGAAGCTGGACCCCGCAAAATGACCAAGCCTTCCCTAAACCCCCTCCCTGCGCCCCATTCCTTGTCAGCAGGTCCACCCCCATTCCGTCCCCGGTCCCTGTCCACCTGTGGCTTTGGGGACCGGCTCCGATCTGCGCGCGGACGGAGCAAGAAAACGTGGCGCTGGAACTTTCTGGGAACTCGAAGGCCAGAAACTACTCCAAAACCTCTGATGACTCTAATGGGTTTCTCCGAGACACGGTCATACTTTAGGGGATATGATATATGGCTGCAATTTAGGAGATTTACATCCACATGGATTGATAAAACATCTACTGCAAAGAGTGATTTGGTTGCAATTTCCCCCCTCATGATAAAAAGTCGCCCAGAACCTCTGGTTCATTTCTGAATCTGCTCATCTTGAGTCCCATTTTGGTGATGGGTGACACTTTCACAAAGGATTTTTTTGGTTGTCTGTCTAGCCAACATTGTCCGGGATCCCACACCCCACCATGGCTTCCGGAAAAGGATCCAAAACTATCCAAAGCTCCTAAGATGGTTTCTTCTTTTTGGATAGATCCTGATTTTTTTTTGCTATCCACAATTCATCAAATCCATCATTTTTTCGTGGATCAATCTCCTTCTCTGGCCGTTCCCGTGCCATCGCTCCACCCTTGGGTCTACCTGAAAAAAACTGGGCCAACTCAGAAAGCTGTAACCACCATCACCAAGATCCGTTAGGACTCCAAACAACCATGGCGAATCTTCGCCGCAGGAAAAACCACATACAAGGTGGTGCCCCCCTAGTTATAAGTTGGTTTTAAAAACCCCATTCACTATAGTTATAAGTACTATAAAACCATAATTTATTGGAGTTATAAACCAACTTAGCGAACTATGGGGCACCACCTTGTATTTTTATAGCATACAGTAACCCCCCAATTTCGGACGCGACTGCCATCCATTTCGTGGCCTTTCTTCGGCGACGGGCGCCCAGAGTCGGTTGGCTTGGGACTGCTACCGCCTGCCTGGCGGAAAGATCTGAAGCAAGACTACTTGGTTGCTCATCCCACGAATCAAAAGTAGATGTAAGTAGGTTATACCCTCTGGGAAACTAACATAACTATGAAAAATCACCATTTCTTTTGGGTAAATCAACCAGAAATGACCATTTTCAATAACATTTACCAGAGGGTAAGCCGTGATTTGAATGGGCTAAGTAGGGGCAATGTCCATGGCTGGGGTGAGCTAACCCACCTCTTGACTGGTTCATCCCTGCTACTCTTGGGAAATGTTCCGGGAGACTGGGCGCAGTTCCATTTCCAAAGATGTATTGACCAACTTAAGACTGCTGATTCTACACTTATAAACCATACCACTGTGGTTAACTTCTCATAAGAAATCCTTCAGAATTAGGACTATTTGGATGGGCGCCCGTCGCCGAAGAAAGGCCCAGTTCTCATTAACTTCTTTTTCGTTTCCCTCACTACAAAAGCTGAAGCCGCTTTTACATCAAAGTTGTTCAAAAGCAATACCCAGATGCTCCATGTATGGAATATTTCCCAACATTCACCCTAACATTCACCCAACTGTAGGTAAATATACCATACATGGAGCATATGGGATATACATTGTCTGGATAATTTAGAGATCAAGTTGTCGTTTTCCAAAGCCTAAGTTATTTTTGCCAGATGATGAAGCAACAACCACTCGGACCATGGCAAAGATACCCTCTGGTAATTTAGCATAGCTATTGAACATGGCCATAGAAATAGTGGATTTTCCCATTAAAAATGGTGGATTTTCCATAGCAAACTGTTAGTGTACCAGAGGGTAATCCAAGATCTTGCCATTTTGGGGGACCATGGAACCCACAGCTGAGATCATATGTAACGCTTTGAGATATCCCACTTCCGTTGAGACGTAGAATCCATGTCTGATAATATCTGGAACCTTTAAATGATATTAAAGGTATACATGTTTGATATCACCGTATATCATCTTACTATATCTAATTATCAAATTGTTATTTGTCATGTATAGTGTGTATATAATATATATATATATACAATTATATTCATGTATATTGTACAACTCAAATCCTTTTATGCATATCTAAGACATACAATCAACAATGATAATCTTACCATTGTCCGACAAAAAAATCGGCAACACTTCTAACGACTCTCCGAAAGAAGTGGTTCTTGCGACTAGGCGCCGATGTCAGGACCGTTCCAGGACACGTGCCAAGCGACTCATAGTTGGAAATTGTAGGATGATCGCATCCATATTAAACATGGTGGTTTCATGAGTTTTAACCAACAAAAATGGTGATTTCATGTGATTTCATGGTATTTGTTGAGGTTTCAGGCCAATCTTGACCATGGTCAAAAGGTGACAAAATACACCCATGATATTGGGCGATGATCATCAATCCATAGGGGATTTAGTGGGATGGGCGATCCAATATTTGTCGTTGGGAGACGATGCGTTTTTTTTCGTGAGTTGTAGGGCATGATGCCCAACCAGGCAAACCGGCACAAGGAATGATCATCTGATAGATATAAGATGATATAAAATGATATAAGCTAGGCTTGTCTCCTGCATTCATGGTCAAAATGTTGAATCAAAGTAAGGACTCTGCATGCCCCTTCAAATCTTGTACGCTGAAGGTGCATAAATCACCCAAAGTCCCCTAAAATCACCATATCAAATCCCCATGAAATCAGATGAAATCCACCGCTCGCCACGTTGCGGCTGTGGCGTTTCCGGCGCCTTGGGCACCACCACCTCCGTGTCATCCGCCGAGACATCGCTGCCCTTGCGGCTGCCTGCCTCGCCACCCTGGCGGTGAAACCGGAGAAAATGCCGTGGGTTTTTTCAGCAGCAAACATGGTGACTTCGCAAACAACGGACATTTCACATGATTTTCCACCAGAAATATCTGGATTTCACCCAAACATCATGATATATCATGATCAGAAGTGAGGGTTTCAAATATGAAAACATGTTGATTTGACATGTGATTGATCAAAGCTGTGGTTGCCGTGAGTCGACCCAGAAATCACCGAGAAACCATGGAGATTTCTCCATGAACGACTGGGAGGTGAGAACCGTAGAAGGCGGAGGGATTCCACAAGGCAAATTCGGGATTTCACGAAGAATATATATATATACATATGTATATATATATATATACACATATGTATGTGTGTGTATGACATACTATGTATTGTGTATCATATACTATTATGTATTATAAGGAAATATAAGGAATAAAGAAGGAAAAGTAGAAGAAACATGTGGATTGACTGACCCAAACGAGGAGTATGCCAATCATGAGGCGCCATCAAATGTGCGATAGAAAAGCCACAAAGTATATTGGGGTCATATTTGATCCATAGCGTATGCAAACCAAAAGTGTTGATGGTACATGTATCTGCATTTGGTTCAATCTTTCATGGACGATCTCAAATACTCGGCATTTTTTTGCTGGTTAGTAGATCTTCCCAAATCAATCTCTTTGTTAAATCCCATTATCCCATCAAATCTCCAACTTTGTTACAGTAGATGTAAACCAAAATCCCATCAAATCCCCATTTTTGCTACTCAAATCAGATAAAAAAACAGCACAAGTACTAAACTATCCATCATGGGGAAGATCTGGGCTACAGATCTAACCCTCCAAGACTGGCTTGGGCCTCCTTGGGGATTTCCAACCTTGGAATGGACAAGAAATGGGTTCACTGATGGATTCTTTTTGTCATCGAGGATGGGTCAAATATGATGCAATTACCGGGTTGAAAACCTATTCATGATCCCAAGAAATCCCAGGGATCGAAATTCAAAAAAATGTCAAATCATCAGTACCAATGACCGTCAATGTCGATTGGAAAACCTACTTGTCGTTGATATCTCTCCGCCAGTTGATGGTCTATGTGTGATACTTTGTATCACCAGCATCTGTTTCGACCACCAAGTAGCAGAAACAACCTTGCAGCCTTGTGTGACCATCAAGCCAATGGGACAGATTAGCGATCCCCGAGTGGATACAGATGGTAGATCCCAGGCAAGCGCGTAATACTTGCAACCTTATATCATGAAGTACCCCAGTTTGATTGCTGGGCTAAATATGGGTGTCATGTAAGTTATAACTATCTATTTTCAGATTAATATATATATATACACACACTTAGTATATAACTACATCCAAAATGTGGGGCCCCCTAGTTATAAGTTGGTTTATACACCAGAATATTCCATAGTTATTGGAGTTACAAACCAACTTCCCATCTCCCCGTCCCAGCCCAGGGCTCAAAACTTGCTGGGCTGCGCTTCCTTCTTCGCAGAAGGCTTTGCCTCAGGGCATGTCACAGGCAGCTGGTCTCACCCAAAATTCAACTAATTAACTCATGTTAAGTACAAGAATGGATGATTTGTGCAGTGTGCATTTAGTCAATGGATTGTGCGAGATATGCTAATTTGATCTAAGTATATCTAAGTTGCAATTTGATATTCCAAAGCTTTAATATTTGCCTCCATCACACTTGGATTGTTAAATCTAATTTTTGACTGGCGGATAATCCAAGAGTCGTGGTAGTTGCTGAACCATCTTAACCCCATTTATGCCGAAGTTATACAGTACTCAGTCGCCCTATAGTGAATTTGTCAAGTGTCTTTAAGTGTCTGGTCAAAGGCCCATCACTGCACAGCGAAAACGGCCGTCTTCATCCCTTTTCCTCTCGCATTTTGACGCGAGAAGGCAGCAGCCGCCGTTGAGACAGCATTCTTGTGAGTGCCGACTCAACCTGAGTACTGTGGCGAAACAGGCTGTAAAAACCAGGGTTCCTGGACATCTTCTCTAGATCAATTCATTGAGAGTGGTTGTGGAAAAAACTAGGATAGTGTATATAACAGATTAATAGGGTGTAGCCCCAACATGTAGAGTTTAAGTCTACGATGACGAGAATCTGTTGAGGCTGCAAAATACCAGAGGTAAAAAGAACACACAAAAAAGTATCTGCAATTGTTGGTTGAAGCTACTACACTAGACAAACCGTCAGGAGTTTCTGATTCTGACATCCCAAAGACGTGGCCAAAGCAGCTTCAATAGCCTGGAAAAGCAAAACCTTGGTACGGCCAACTGCTTGAATTCCCAAGTTCATCATAGTTTCATCGCTATTTGCACACTTGTAAACACCTGCTGATTGTATCCCAAATCCTGTTTGTATATCTTCAGTGTGAGCGATATACATTCCCATTCCAATATGGCATCACCATGGTGATATTTTTCAAATGGTTTTGCCAAAATGGAGCACCCACAATTTCCCGTGCATTCATCACGAACTCACCATGTTTCATCTACTTTCAGCCACCATTTTCGGGTATCCCCCATTGTAATCAGTTCCGCAGTTCTTGACCTATCAAACCATTTCATGTTGGCAAATAATTTCACCCTCTGTAATCAAGCAATGAAACATCCTCCATTTATATATAGATGGTTTTTCACATTCAAATGCCCATGCATAGGGGATATCCCTGCCAGCCATGTTTGACTAATGAGATCAGCGAGACAAAATGGACAGCAACCACAGGACTGTGCGTCAAATCCCTGTTGCCCTAACCAAAGAACATCAAAATAGCCGATAATCAATCAGACCTTCATCCCCCCATGTCGAAAGTATCAAGGGTTTTGAGATGTTTTGAGTTTTCATCCAACACCCCAATCCCAGAGGTTTTATTCCAATTTGACAATTACTCAATGGATTGGTTAATGGGAAAATTTTAACCGGAAACCATGGATTTTCCCATCAAATATAGGGGTTTCCTGTAAATTTTCCCATTAACCAATCCATTGAATTACAGAACAATCCCAGTTTGGCAAACATCTGCTAATAACCCTGCTCGGTGGTTCCACCCCTCGGGATAATCCAAAAAAAAAAACGCCTTATTTTTCACATAAAACATATATTCCAAACCATGATGATGATGATGATGATGATGAAGATGAAGATGAAGATGATGATGGTGTATGATGGTGTTGATTCTGAGAAAATTCCGCGACAAAATTTCGTCACGGAATCAGTAGTTTACACCAAGCTAATTCTTGTTCCGGTAGTTCCAAGGCCGGGCACGAGGCTATATATACAGTACTATACATGGGCTACATCCTCTGGCTATCTAACCTAGCTATGGAAAATCACTAACTTCTTAACAGTCATAAATCATCTATTTCTTTTTTAGAAGCACAATGGAACATCATCACCTCCATATAGTCATATATAGTCATCCTAAAAAGTCACCATGAAATCATCCTCCTTTGAAGTCCTGGGATCTTCCGCCGCGCAGCGTGCTGCAAACATCGTCGCTCCGCAGCGCGATAGCCCTGGATCGCGGCATTCCACCGCGGCGTTGAGGTGCCAAGCTTGGCCAATGCCTGGCGCACCTTGGGAGATGCGCCAGATCTGCGGAACATCCATGTTGAATTTTATGGGGATTTCATCGAGTTTAATGGTGATTTAATGGTGATTGAATGGTGATTTAGTGGGAGTTTCATGGAGTTTCATGGTGATTTGATGGGATTTCACCAACAACAAATTGGTGATTTAATGGGATTTAATGAGATTTATCCATAGTATATATACGATACACTTATTATTTATTGGTCATATAAGCTATATCTGAAACTATGTCTTATATCTCATATTTCAGTGTGTAGATATGAATGGTAGCTACAGGGAATGGTGCCAGTATGTGCCAGTAGTACCCACCGGTTTCGTCCAGTGGCCTAACATGTCACTGTTGACTTTATGCTAGATATCTCTGAATCTGATCTATGATCAATGGATGTCATTTCAACCAACATAAGCTTCTAAGATGGACCATGATGGACCTTTGAGCTTTCAAGCGGTTTAAAGAAGTTATAACCCTCCGGTATCCCTGTACTTGGTGGTTCATCCCACTTAATAAGTAGGTGTTATATCCCCTGTTTTTTTTTGTGGGAGAAGTAGGATTCATCCACCTACAACTGGAGGTTTCCTAAAATAGGGCTACCCCCAAATCATCCATTTTCAATCCGGATTTTCCATTATAAACCATCCATTTTTGGGGACCCCCATTTTAGGAAAACCCCAACTGGGGGTATAATCCACTTACAAATCGGGATGAAGCACCTCAGCTCAGCTGCCCAGGCACGGCTTCGCGCGCCCGCTGGATCTGCGAAGGCTTGCCGGGCTTGGGCTTGACTGATCGACGTCCTCGTTCGTCCAGCACAAAATTTCTGAGGTCATGGGGGATCCCCAAGTCACTATGGGTTTCAATACTAAGTCATACGAAGTCATTGTCTAATGACTGGATGATTTGGGAGGTACCTCCACGACGTAAATGAAACCTGCAAATAGAAAAGTCGTTGAAAGTTTCACTAGTTTAGTAGGATTCGACTTTGCTATCCTTTCTGGGGTTGCTGTTGCTATAAATCAATTTATGCACCATTATGTAGAGTGAGGTCGGCCGGTCCGGTCCATAGGATTAGTTTGTCCAAAAGCAACGGACAAGCGATGACTGCTTATGACCTATGAATTCCTGTGATCGTCAACCAAAGGGATTGGGTCTTTGCCAGCAGCTTCAGAGATCAGTGCGCAAAAACACATGAGACATACCTTGGAGACACTGGCAGAGTCTTCCACATTCCCAAATCCCAATGCATTGAATCGGTACCTGTGAGTCATGCCATGATGGAATAAGTCCTCATGCTGCTGAATCCAACAATCTGCCAACATTGAAAAAAATCAGTCTGTTCATGAACAAAGAATATGGATGGACATGAGCATAACAGTGAATAACATTCCACATTATATCTCAGTTTTGCTGCGACCCGCGAGAAACATGTGGAAAGGTAAGGTCAAATCAGATGTACTGTAAATCATCGCCAAACAATGTGAACAATGATACCTGCTAAAACTCCAAGCACGCCCACCTCAATAAGAGAACATCAATTCCTTGTGATGGTGATGGCCTCCTAATCACGTTTCTATCTTTGAAGGGTCCAAGAAATGTCGAGGAATTCGCATCTAATGATGCTCTCATTTCGCCTGTGGTTCCTGTGCTTCTTATCTTGACTCCCAGCTCTGCTTCATGTTTCCTACCCAACCCCTGATGTTCCGTAAAACGATGCTATCGAATAAACTTGTCAAACTATCAATACCGTATCAAATAGAACATTTTCCTCTATCATCCTCTATCAAAATTGCTATTAACTGCTCCATTCACCAACCATTCACCTCTTGCATTCTACTCTCTCTCTCTATATAAATAGGCTATCTGCATATTTAACGATGATTAAATTAAGTCATGGTTCATCGTGCTAAATCCCCATTGATTGCGGGTAAAATCATCACAAACCCTATGATAACTATTTCAAAAAACATGACAATTTCGGATAAAAAACGCTTTCATTGTAGGAACACCAATCAATGTCCATGTCTTAAGGACAAAAAAATATGGAAAATACCCATGGAAAAATCACCACTTCTCGGTTGCTTCACGCATCTCCACCAGCTGCATCGCACCTTGGCGCCGCGGTAGGGCCCTGCAGCGTGCAGCCAAGAGGCCACGAGGGCCGGGCCCCGCCTGCGATGTCAGGATCATCCCATGGATCGGTCCAGTGCGGTAAGTGGTGAGTGTTTCTGGGCTTAGTGAACTACCATTTACAGTGTAAAAATATGAAACAATTACAGTTAAGGCCTTTTCCTAGTTATAAATGCGGTTATAATTCCATAAACGGGGGTTGTTTAACTACCTTATAACTGGGCCACAAGTGTATGGGATGAGTCGCGAAAAAGGGGACCTACCCACGAACCATGGGATCAAGGGATGATCGTCCCGTTTCAGCAAGGTCTAGTTGGGGCAATGTCTAGTTGGGGTGAACCAATCATTGGATTCGTTTAAGGGAAAATCTTGACCGGAAACATATGGGATTTTCCCATGAAATTGATTGGGGTTTCCGGTTTCAATTTTCCCATTCACCAATCCATTGAACCAACCCACTCACTGATTGGGGTGAACCACCAAGCACAATGTCAACCCCGAGTGACAAAATGGATGAATAAACCCTGACCTCAGGCGAATTCAAGAGAGATGTGGGATTGATGAGTTTCCCATTTACAAAAAATTAAATTATGTATACATAAATAAATAAATATATATATATTAATATAAGTTTTTATATAAATTATATATAAGTTGTGTATATATATATATGTGAATATATATATATATATAGATGGGTCCCTCTGAAAATAGGGCATAGAACCACATGGTCATTGTAATGGGGAACATGATGATTGAGTATCCAATTTGGGGTACCCAATTTTCAGACAAACCCATATTACCTTGTGGATCCCTATCTGTCTTCAGAGGGGTTAGTCGTACCTTTTCAGTAAGGACTTGGACCCGACAGGGATAGGACACCTCAACATTTATCAATGGGGTTTGGGAGATCAAGTACCAGAATCAGTGGATTATCGTTGGCAAAACATCATGAAATACAAATGAAATACAAATGCCCAATCATAGATACCCTACTTATAGTGGATTAACCGGTTGGAAAACAGATTTTATTTTCAAATAAATCAACACCTACTGACACATTTAGAACACCCAGGTTGGCTACTTGGAGATGTGCAACCCAGTTTCTATTCCTGCTGATATGCCATTCAGGGGGGAAATTACAACATCCATAAGTATCCATATTATAAACATGCAACATGATCAATCCTAGAGGCCAACTGCAAGCAAAAAAGGAATGAACTGCTTCGTATATTCTCCCGGGTAAGTATGAAGCTATCCATCCAGTTGAGCCGTAGAACCACTGAGCCCCTTGCAGCCTTGAGGTAGCGCAAAGCCAGGTTGAAACAGTTTCTGCCGTCATAGGGATTCAACGTGTCGCCTGGCGCAGGAGAGGATCCTGCAGGATCTTTCCAGTTGGAAGAGGGTGCTCAAACAACAGATACCATATGGTGATTTAGCATGGCCATGGAAAATCACCATTTCAAATTGGTGAACCATCAATAAATAGTTATGTTAGATCTTGCCTGAAAATATGGCACCCCTAAATTGACAGGATCAGCACAGCGTTTCCCAATGAAAAACTATTTGAGGAGTATATTTACCCAATTTTCAGACTTACCTATTTTGAAGTTCTGGATGGATTTGTAGGTTTTGAGCCCTGCAGAGTCCTGAAAAGCTCACATTCGGAAACCCAGAAATTGAGTTCGGAAATGCTTGTTGCAAATGAACATGGCCAAGTTCAGCTCATGTGTTGGAGTCTGTTGGATATTTGCGGTGCATTGTGTATTGGAAGTTGGAAATGTATGCGGTATGCGTATTCAACATTGTTGGGTTTCTTTTGGATGCTGCCAAACTGGAATAAACATGATCCGCAAAATTGGATTATGGCGGACCTTAGACGATACCATAGCAAACAATGATATGATTAGACATGTTCCCAAACATCGCAAGAACATGACTTACTACTATACACCCATCGCCGGTTGGTCTACCAAAATATCCCATATAGGTTTACATATTGTTCACTTTGTTTTACATTTACGGGCAAATCGGCAAATCTCAATTTTCCATATGGTTCATAGATTTTTTGGTGTCCAAAGTGCATGTTGGTGGCTAAATTTACCGTTCGGTTTAGTCAGAATAAGTCCCAATTCTTGCACATCCCCATCTTCTTCTATATACATTATTGGTTATACCACTAATATTACCAATTGGTATACTCTCATCTAAATAGTGGTATTGTTACCAATAACTGGTATATTGATATATTATGATATATATTATCATCTAAAATATTGGCTCATCTAAACAATTGGCTCATCTATTGGTATATTATCATCTACCCTTTGGTTATTTAACATAGCCATGGAAAATCCCCTATAAATGCAGGTTTTAATGGGAAAATCATCCAAAATCATCGAGTAGAATGACTAATAATAACTATATATATATATATATATATTATATACACCCTCTGGTTATTTAACAGTTCGCCATTGAAAACCACCATCTTCAGTAGGTAAATCACTATAAATAATCTATAAATGGGCCATTTTCCATGGCTAATATTAGTCATAACCAGATGGTCACAGGCGGCCTCCTCCCAGCCCACCATCCGCCTGCAAAGCCGAAAGACGAGAAGAGCTGGGCTGATGGCCTGGGCTGTGGAGCCAGTTTTATCAAAACAAACAACTTGGATCAACTTGGGGTTGCTTGAACATGTGTTTTTTTTTGGGGGGTTTATGGTTGTTTTTTATGGTTGAAACAACTTGGGGTTGTTTGAACATATGTGTTTGTTTATGGGTGTTTAAAAAGGATGATGGGATATATATATATATATAACCAACAATGATGGAGATCATGAGTGTTTTCTTGTATCAAGAGAATCTAGAAAGAAGTGTTTTGTTTCTAACCAACACGAACAGGGATATGCTATGGATATACTGAAATAATATGGGATGTATAACCAACAATATGATTTTGGTAAATGGGGTTTACCATCAACTAGCCATTTTAATGGGAAATATGTGGTGATAAACCATTACATTGGGTGGACATAGCCACTTGAATTGGAAATATATGGTGATAAAACCACTATCCACTACAGGGTAAGCTATTTTCAGACAAACCCTCTTGGACCTCACAAACAAACCAACGGAACACATGCATCTGGTCTGTAATTCAAGTTTAACATTCATTTTATCATGTTTTGTCCCTTCCAAGTGATGGTCAAGGCATTTGCCAATCTAAGTAGGGTTGTAAACAGCAAAACACGCTCCATCGCTGTATGAATCTGGCACGCGATTTCAACTCACCCAACTCTTCTAGGCGTCTTTGCTGTAGCAGCCACAATCAGTACTACCTGGAAATTGCACTGCTGCTTTAAAAAAAAATGTGTATAAGCATATAAGTGAAATGTAACTGCAGGTCTAAGTGGAAGGGCACCTCTAATGTAAATATTTGTCCGATTATAGGTCCCTTAAATTTATACACCAAATGGTTGGTTGATGTTGGTTGCTAAGACAAAGATGGTGTATTATCGAATATTAACACAACAATAGATTTTGATCATGTTTGATCCCCAAATTGACAAACCAAGGAACAGAGGTCCATAGGTGTTGAAGGTTTCTTCTCCCTGCGCCACATGTCGCACTTGTCGCATCACAAAGGCCAGGCCATCTGCAGCACCTTCGGTCAGAGCAGATCCCGACAAAGAACGCAGAATGAATGACTTACTGGTGCTTAGAAGGGAATGGGGGAATGATCCATAACTACTGTTTAATAATCATCCCAGCAACCCCCATTCCCTACTAAGCACAAGTAAGATGAAAACGTCGAAAATGGAGGATTGGCAACAAAGCATGGAGTTTGTAGCTTGCAAACATAGAAAACGTGTGTGAGACTGAGGGCTGTTAACTGGTCAACCAGCAAATTTTGGAGGGTTTGACCGTAAGGAACCTTTTTGTTCATGAAAGAGTCAAATAACAACAAGAACAGTTGTTACAATTCGCCACAAGAAAGGGCGCCAACTCAACACTGAAGTTATAATGTAAAGCACAAAAATGGGTGGTTGGTATGTGTCTAGTGAAGCACGCAAAATGTCAATTTCAATATTCAAAACTCATATAAGGGATGATAAGGGAACAAAAACTTGTGTCGGAAACCACCCACCAAATTGCGCGAAGCCCGAATACGTACTTGGATGTGCATCCCACTTGGTCAGTGGATTATAATCCATATACAATCCATATATACTCAATTTATAATCCATATATAATCCATATATAACTGGATATTCCACATATAACTGCGGGGTATAACCCATTTTCCAAGTGGGACGCACCCACAAGTATGCTCATGGTTTGCTCCAGATGCCATCATGATTCTCATGATAAGGCCATCCCTGCAATGAAGGGCGGGGCCCTACCAGAATTGTTTCCCCATTCTTCAAGGGAGACCATGGAATGGTTATCTTTTTCGGGGGATCCCCTTTGTTGGAAGCTCAAATCGCCCAACATGGTACAACAAAGGGGGACTTAATCAACAACACTGGGATTTGAAGCAACAATAATGGCTTGAAGCCAAAAGACAGTGAGGAATAGTGAGGATTCATCCAACAATTATAGCAAATCTTAGATACCCTGCCAAAAGAACTAGCTTTCCGTTGTTCCATTTAGGTGTGTCTGAAAATGGGGCCCCTACCCTCCAAGTTGCGGCAATTTCAATAGGTAAAAATTATCATTCAGGAACCAGTGAATTTGGGGGGTTACCCTATTTTTACGGTCAGCACTTGTGCAAATTATGACGCAACGTCTGTCCGGGTGATTGTCTTGTCCCTCATTTTTGATCACTCTTACAGTACTTTGCAGCTTTCTAGTATTTGGGATTCTAATAACCCAATGTCCGAGTCCCTAGGTCAGCTGACCCAGGGACGTCATTAATGGGCTTGGCGGTGAATCTGCTGTCCTTCAAAACTGGTTTTCTTTTTACAATTTACCCTCTGGTTGTTTAACATAGCCATGGAAAATTGCTAATTTTGGATGATTTTCCCATTAAAACCCTTCATTTAGAGGGGATTTTCCATGGCTATGTTAAATAACCAGAGGGTAAGTCTTCAATCAATGTAATAGTTTGACGGGGGTGGGGAATTTGGTCTCCCTTTCTGTGGCGACTATCGGTGAGGCGTAGCGTGCAGCGAGTAGTTTTAGACAAGCTGCATCCTTCCAACTGGCACCCATTCCTTGCCGAGGCTACATGTGGGTAGACAACTCAAAAGTTAGACAGCTTGGGAATCACATGTTTTGGCCACCTTCATCCATGTTCACTTTAACCATCCCAATTTGTTGAGGACCAGACTCTATTATTTTACATGATTTTGCCATCCCCACCTGGTAAAGACACACAACATGCTGTGCCAAGAGTGACCCAGCGTCGTTCCAAGGGTGGCATGGTTGAAGGCATCAGCAAATGGCACCATGAAGGGTCCTGCCGCGCCGCAATTTTTGGTTGCTGGCAACTCACTTTTGGGAGAATGCCGTCTCTGTAGGTTGCAACCCACATATGGGAATTTCATCAACCTTGGTCTGTGGTGGATGTAGGTTTCAATGATAAAACAAGTTCAGCCAATCAAGTAGGACATTTTCTTCGTGCTTTCGTGCATGATAAAGGTGCTGTCAGATTGACTATCAGACTTTCTATAGTTCTATAGCTACAAGTTACAACTACGGCGGTGGTTAAATTGAAAGACAATCAAGAACCTATCCCTACACTATACTTGGTGGTTCACCCCAGTTAGTAAGTGGGTTATAACCTCAAGTTTAAGTAGGGTAAGTAGGGTTGGCTAGTCCACTTATACCTGGGCTTAAAACCCACCAACTGGGGTGAACCACCACCAAATAAAAATGGATTCAAACCATATCAGAGTAGAAGACCTGGTTTGTTTCGTTTCCCCAGGTCGGAGATTGCCCCTCTGGGACTGCTACAGCTATCATAAGCCAGTCACTTTTGGAAAAGTACTTCATGTGGTAAACCCAACAATAAATTATCCGTGGTTGCAGCTTCTGATACGGCATACCCCTAGCGATGGGATGATGTAATCATTCAGTTTCTAGCTCAAATGTGAAGCCATGAACCAACCCAACCAGGTAACCAGGCTTCACCAGCTTACAAACCTGGCCGTCCTCACTGTACCATCTCTGTCCTCGTCCCTGACTGAGGAATCCGCGGGAGAGAACTGCTCCAAGAGCTCGTTGGAAAGATCCAAAGCTCCTCAAGCCGCGAGCAGATGGATGGGGCAAGCAGCTTACCCATGGTCAGCTAGAGAGATGCCAGCATTTTGGGTGAGAATGGCAACACAAAAATGTCCTCTTGGGCGATGAAAACATCAGACGAACAGCTTCAGATAGAGTGTATCGTTCTAAGTACAATCCTTTGGTGGCACTGTCAACGTCGATGTAGTAAGGGCTCTTTCAAATCGCTATGAGAACGCTCCCGAGTGGCTGGTTAAAATGTCCCCATGTCGGTTGCTTAAAACGCGCATCTTTTGCTGGCTGGACTGTCCCAATTGTTTGCTAACCCTATTGGTTGTGGGTTAACTTGATGGTTGGCTTGGCCGTAGTTGATAATGTTTGATGGCTAGAACATGATAGTTTGTTGCTACTTGAAACAACATTTGTTGTCTTTTTACATGTCATCAAACTCCCTGTCTGCTGTTTGTTGCTTGTACTGTTCAAATTCAAATCTGGGGAGAAATTGCTGAAAGCCCGGATTGCATAACTTTGCGTAAAATAACAGAATGCAAACAGTATTTTCCAAAAGTAGTCAATCCAGATCAATCCAAAGTTTTTTTGTACGGGTTCTCTGAAATATGTGGCTTTGTCTGAAAATCAAGTACTACATTCTATCCCATGGTTTAAACACCTCCCTTTTCCCATAAAAGTGGCTATCAATTGGGGTACTTCTTGTTTCATCCCAAAAACTTGGTAAATTGGTTGCAACATGTTGTAACATGCTGCAACCCTTATTATAGATGGGCTAGGTAGGGTAAGTCCACTTATAACCAACTGTGGCTATAACATGTAGCATAACCTACTTACCAAGTGGGATGAACCACCAAGTAAATAATGATAGATTCAACATGTAAACCCTAAGCCTAGTTATGTTAGTTCAAAAAACAACTCATCTATGGGAACAAACCCAAATGCCCCTCCAGAACGTCTCACCTGTCTCTCCAGTAGTCTTGGTGCTGCTCCAAGAAGGGTCCTGAAGATCCAAGCATATGACGTGGGAGGGAATGATACGTGGACATTCTCAAGAAATTGCTGTTTTTGATGGGGAGTACATGGGGATGATTCACCGCAGTGGATATTGGGGTTGCTCACCCTTTTTGCTGGTACCTGGACTTTTTGGACCCAATCTCCAGAATTTTGCTTGTATCCCAGAGCCCTTGGGGGGTCCTCGTTTTCTTCACCAAAATCACCCATATGCCTGGGGTTGCAAGGAACACCATGGAAGACATTTCCATTGCTAGATGGATCAGTCATATAACCTTGCGACACCTATCCCTTTCCCATTTTCCCC
The DNA here is from genome assembly GCA_003297045.1 of Symbiodinium sp. clade C Y103. Lineage (NCBI taxonomy): Eukaryota > Dinophyceae > Suessiales > Symbiodiniaceae > Cladocopium > Cladocopium sp. clade C. Next base: position 178,499 of record BGPT01000560.1, on the reverse strand, counting down.
AGGGAAGACGACTTGCCACCATGAGTCTGATGCTCTCGCAGAAATGTTGACGTGTTTCTTCCTCACGCCAACAGTGTGGTCGCGCCAAGCTCGGTGCTTTACCTCAATGTGGGGTACCCTCCAGCAATCAGGGCTGGAACATCACCTGGCATGTCAATGGGAACATCACCTACACATGGTGGATCTTCCATAATCTATGTTGCTGACTGGAGAGTGCCCCTGAAATCCAGTGGGGTGAATGTTCAAATATTCTAATTAAACATTGCCATAAGTTGGAGCAAAGCCCCATTTTTGGACAAATCTATATAAATTCAATAGAAGTACACGTGCTGGTTTGGTGTACCATTGACCAGTATGGTTTGTTATACCATTCACCAGCATTGACCATTGACCAGCTGTGGTAAGATAGACTCTGCTGATAGCAATCCACGGTTTCGTGCGACTGCAAAATCTTCGCCGGAAAGGTAAACGCATTGGTTTCTTTTCTGCGCTGTGGTTGCGGTTGGATCATGCAACACGTTGAAGCAATACTCACAGACGGTAGTCCCTCAAAAATCGGTTTCACCTCCCGTCACTTGTAGAAATGATCAGTGCTTGGGCTGCATGCCCAACAGAAAGGTTCGCCTGTGCTGCAACCACGTCCAAACTCCGACAATGATGTTTCAACGCATCCAACATGACCTCTTCGTGGCCGTTGATCCGCCATGGCTACTGTTTTTACTATCATCATTGTACTATTGTGATTTATGATACGTGTAGTAACTAATTTTACTATTACAGAACAATGATAGAAGATGTTTGCATATTTTTACTGATTATCATGATTTATGCATATTTATGATACTTGTAGTAACTAATTTTACTATTACAATTACTAGTAGATGATAGTATATAGCTATTGAGACTAATAATTGGACAAGCGGTTTAGTAGCCCCTTTCCCCATAACACTATATCCTGCGGTTATTCCATGGTGCTTACCCTTTGATCAACGACATGACCACACACCAAAACACGCACATCCCAGTGGAATGTGACAAAAATGAATGGCTTATCATCATTATTTCACATCCCATGTTGCCATTTCTATACACTAATAGTCAGATGGTTAATTTCAATTCAAAAACAGGAATACAAAACAACACATACAGTATTGGAAACTGCCAACAGTTCAACCGGCAAGGGTCAGATCATCTTATAACCCAGAAGAATAGAAGATCCAACTTTACCATTGTTGGTTGTCTACCCCCTGTATATCCCATGCATATCACCAGTTTTTAAGCTAACCCCCCCAATTTCATTGCGGTTTCAATCCACACTTTTGCCGGTAAAGAGGTGATCTATGGTCATCTGAGTCCATGTTCAACCCCGAACTGATCGGATAAAAACCTTTAAAGTGGGAAAAACAATGCCATAAACCACCCATTTGGGAAGGGTTTATACCACCTATAAATATTGTGAAATTGGAGATGGTTTATGATTGTTTTACCATGTTTTACTCAGATTAGTTCCGATACTCATTGTCCCATTCAAGATGGGAACTTCCTGTTCCCTCAGGGTTTCAATTCATAAAGATCTCTTTCAATTTCCTCTTTCGTAAAGACTTCTCGGATTTCCCCAGTACCAAGGATCCAACTCCCATATGGCTTGATCACCAAGAAATCACCATTTTTGCAGGTCACCCCAGTCATCATTCCCACAACAACCTCGGTGACTGCTCCGCGTGACTTTTCAGGCGCAACTCCAGTGCTGTCCCCTGGAGCTCTCTGAACTCCTCCGCACACCTTGAGGCGCCAGACGTTGGTGGCGTTGGAGAGTCAAAACATATGGAATCCCCTGGTGCTCGCAGCGAACAGCTGAGATTTCTGGATGTGAATAAACCCAAAGAGACGCAGCTTTTGATTCATACCCATTTGTACCCCGCAAAAGTCGAGACTAAGCAGAAGCAAAGTGGGGAGAATCACAGCAACGCTTTGTACATGGTGGTCGATGAAGACCAGCACAGCCGTCTAACTTTCACTTGTTTCATCTTGTTTCCATATATCATCCCGGCGGCGTTTGCAACCCAAACATCATCATCATCATCATCATCATCATCATCATCATCATCACCATCATCATCATCATCATCATCATCCTCATCATCATCCTCATCCTCATCCTCATCCTCATCGTCATCGTCATCGTCATCGTCATCGTCATCGTCATCGTCATCGTCATCGTCATCATCGTCATCATCATCTGAGGGGGATGATGTCAACAATGCGTCGACCATGAGATAGTGAAGTCTCTTCTTGAACAAGGACTTGGACAAAAAGTAGGACATATTATGACATATTGGGACATCCGGTATCATATGGCTAACTTGAGATATCCCCCAATCAACCCCAATCTATGTCTGAGAAGTAATCCATCCTGGGAATGATATAACATAGACCCCCACCCATATAATCACGCATTTGACAAATAAAAGTTGTCTTCCAAACTATCAACTCATGTTAGGGTCGTCATGTTAGGAGAACAGCACTCCATCAACCGCAGGCAGATTCCTCAGCTCAGGCGCAAGTAGGGCAGATTGCTGTAGGTCTCAGGAATTGTCTTCAAGAATTCTGCCTCGCCACAGGAAGGGGTTTCCTAAGTCATGGGGGTACCCAAAAATGGATGCATTTTTGGGTGGTTTATAATGGAAAATCCATCTAGAAATGGATGATTTGGGGGTACCCCTATTTTAGGAAACCTCTATGAAGGCCTGGAAAAACTCTGGTGAAACATGGCAGTTGCGTGCAAAGTGTTGAGCAAAAGGCCCGGGATGTATGAACAGTTGGATGATGTTGGATGGTTCCTGGTTCAAAATGCCACAGTTTCTGTGTTCACAATATTCCTATGTTGCCAAATGGACATGACATGGGTCCCATTTTGATTAGCTGGTGCTGCATTGCCATTCCAACCCCAACGACACATGTTTAAACCATCTCTATCCACTGGGTACAGTCGTTTATTTCAGTGATGTTCCACACAAATTCCCAGAGCGGATTACAATAACTGCGACGAATCCAGCGTCAACCATCTTTCGAGGTGAATCTCCCATGGTGAATCTCCTCATTTCCATAATCATGCTGTTAGATACCCTGCAAAGAAAGACACTTCTATGGAAATCACACGGTTTTATCTCATCAAAATGGCGAACAAACGTCAGGATTCAGGATAGTTTAATATCCATCATTGGTCGACACACATGAGTTTGTCTTAAAATAGCGTACCCTAAATCCATTGCTTAATCAATATTTTATTTTACCTATTCAATCAGACATGTTGTGGCATCCCATATTTTCAGACATACCCACATTATTCCAATAAATGTCTACACCATGCACCGTGGTGGCTTCCCTATGACCTCCCAGCCCAGCCACATGCACTGACTGCGCTCCCAAGCCAAATTCGCGCAACAACATCAAAGCGCAACCTAGGGCGAGGGGTGCCACACATTTTGGAAACAAGTGTCCACCCTCAACAACTGATTAACAATGTTAATAACACGGAATAAGGTTTGTTGTTTCTAATTCTAGAATCTCGTATAACAGTACCTGAAGCTGCCTGATCAGATTTCAAAACCCTTGAAAACCGACCTGCACCACTGTATATTCAATGGATATGGGCAATGGCATCTCCGCAAAAATACTCTCACTGATAGCCCTCAAAAAGGACACGGAGGGTCATCCAACAGAGAAAGAAAGTAATTGGTGTGTTAACCCACCTTTAAATGGGACGAGTTCAAACCTGAAAAAAATGAAATCATCTATGCATGCCCTCTGGTAAACTAACATATCTATAGAAAAATCCACTATTTTTCATGGGACAATCAACTATACATGGGCCATTTTCAATAGCTATGTTAATTTACCAGAGGGTAATCGATAACAACAGAATCATCTGGCATAATCAGAAGTAGTGCAGCCCATTGTGACGTGCTTACCTTTACTGAATATCAATGGGGAGGTCGTAGGTTGCTAAAGACGTCTGCTGCAAAATATTCATGCTACGAATCGAAACTGATAAGTGGGATTTTAAGAATTAATAAGCATGCAGTTACTATTACAGGCAAAAATATAATGTATGTGGGATATACAATATCACCCACAACTAATAGCCATTTTCTATCGTCATATAACACTCATTTGTGGGATACTAACTAGTCATTTTTAAGCCATAACATGGATATATATATATATATATATCTATCACCCGCACCGGAAAGTTTATGATCAAAACATATCATAATAATCACCAATTATAACTTGTTATTGGTGTTATTCATTGTTATTCTTATTATTATGGGACTTTATGGAACTATTATAATCATACCATCATATGTAACATAGCTATGGAAAACCACCTTTACAGCAAACTATCAACATAAACCATCTGTAAAATGGGTCATTTTCCATCTGTAAAATGGGTCATTTTCCATGGCTATGCTAAATAACCATCACCGCTACACGGCCTACCAGGACGAGCAGCTCAACACCCCACGCCCAAAGCGGGCACGCAGCGTGCTCGCCAGACAGGCCACAGATGGATCAACCTAGCGCAAACGAAAAAGGTCTAGGGGATGGTGGTGCTACAATTCATCCCAGATGCTCCATGTCCGGAATATTTACATATATTTACCAACATTCACCCTAAAAATCACCCAACTGTAGGTAAATATACCATACATGGAGCATATGGGCATGGATTGGACAATGGGAAAAGTCTTGATCGTTTTTTCCATAGTTTTTTTCCATGTTTTTCCCATGAAACATCGGGATTTGAGATGATCCTAGGTGGAATCCACCAAAGTACTGTAGATTGAGGTAGAATCTCATGATCTCATGGTACAGTTTCCAAGTTTGCCACTTTGATTTTTTTCCATCTTTGTTTTCAAGTTTGCCACTTTGTTTTCTTTTAATATGTTTCCAAGTTTGCAACTTTGACGTTTTTCCATCTTTTGCATTCTTTTTGCCGCAATATGTCAGGGTTGCTGTATGTTGCTGTATGTTGCTGTGATTTCTGGGCTAATTCACAAAGCTTTTCAAGCTTCGCCACAAATGTGGTTGATCGGCAGGTCGCTACCTCGCTCTCCGGCAGCCAAAGTTCATGTCCACAACAGGCCTGCCACCACAGAGTGGCACATGCGAAGGGAAGTTGGGATGAACTCAGATTTTTTCTTGAAAAATTGGGTTCTCTGACTTACTGGTGCTAAACGTAGGGAATGGGGGTTGCTGGGATGATAAACTTAATGGTTATTATAGGTCAGCAACCCCCATTCCCTACGTTTAGCACCAGTAAGCTGAGCCATTGTTGGATAAACAGTTGGTAATTGGTTTAAAATGTACCCAACCTGCAGCCCACCGAGTTGGAACATGGGGGCGTCCGACGCCTCCAATGGCACCAAACAGAGAAGTTCGTCTGGATCCACATCCTCCAAAGCGCCTTGGGGGACGAACAGGATGGTGTTGGTTTGAAGTGTGACGAAAGGGTGGACCTTGTAGTGACCAAATTGTTGGATTTCCAGTAGACGTATGGAACTACTGTGAAACCCGTGGAAAACCTAGCCACCAAGTCTCAAACGGTCCCGATGCTACCTGCATATCGCCAACAGTAGCAGGGATGATAAACATTGGAAGACTTTCCTGCTAGATTGTTGAAAACCCCAAAATTACGACCAGTTCCAAAATGTTCCAAAACCTATCTGATCCTTGCACTGTGACACACAGTTTTTGGGGTGAACGTTGACCCAGTGTTTATCCTTCATGGTGACTTGTTGCGAAGCCATTGGTGAAGTTTCATCACATAGTGAATATATATATATATATATTATACATAATCCTCCATGCAATGCAATAGCAATGATAAACCAACATGGATTGTTGTGATTCTACAATGACTGTAGATGATGAATTCATGAATCTTGGGATTATATCATATTAATGTCATATCGTTCTTTCCAATCACGATGATAGATGACCAAACAAAAACATGAAGAGGATTGATTACCTTTAGATGATTACTTGCTGGAGATGAAAGATGAAAGGTAATAACATGTAATAACTACTTAGACATCCATAGGTAGAGCTAATATCACCTTATTCCACGATCCTATTGATTTCTATGATAATGGATGATGATGGTACTTCCAAGTATTTCCTGTGTTCCTAGGTGATGTTTCAAAACCAAGTCTGGCCAACCTGCGCCGAGAAACGAACACCACGACCTGTGGCTGTGGGAGTGTAGAAGGATAGTCCTGCCGGGGAAGCTCCGAAATTCCAGGTCGCTTCCGAAACCTTTTCCAGAGAGATCTTTCAATCATTTCCAACCTAATTTTAGACCTATACAATCCTTAAATTTCAATAATTTGCAGCGAAATCATGTCATAATATAATGTAATATTTAATTTCCAGATTTTCCTGGATTTGGGGGCTACAAACCAAAAGACATTTCACTAAAGTTGGTGCATAACATTTCAAAACTAACATAACTGTCAGGGCTGATGGTAGATATATCGAACTAGGGGTGTGAAACCAAACCAACACCAAACCAACTTACGTAGCAACATTTGTAGTAGCGCCTCTATGACGTACAGGGGAGAGATTCACCATAGAAAACACGGTCCAAAAAACCTGGGTGACAAGTCTGCAATACACTTGCGATTTCCTCCACTACATCCAAAGGATATACGATGTATACATGTGATATACTTGTCCATATATGCATATATATACCTGGAAACCCAAAAAGACGATTTTTTTTGTCCATACGGGTTTGAACACAAAAAAATGTACGTTACGGGTATTTCCCCAAATACGGTTTTTTTTGGGGAATAAGGTAAACCCCATATAAGTTTATGGAACATGTTGGACGCTCACTTT
>BGPT01000560.1:68537-163258 GCA_003297045.1 Symbiodinium sp. clade C Y103 | reverse complement strand
GACAGAGTTGAAGGAACATCTCAAAACCCTCCCACCCAAAGAAAGGCGCAAAGTGAAGGATTTTGAGAGGTAAAGAAACCTCGCAAATGGACAAGACCCTAATGAAGGAATGAGTGAAATTGATATGGTTATAAAGGAACTGGAAGAGGAGGAAAGGGAAGATAAAAACCAACCTGAACCCGAAAACTGAACGAGCCTCCAAAAACTACTTAAAGAACAATTACCTATATATAGTAAGAGGATGCTATTTACTTATAAAAAGTGTGGATGTTGTAAGAAAGAAATGACCAACCTAAAGGTTTTATTGAACAATATTTTTCCTGCTGGAATTTGTGATGAGATATGTAATTACAACCTTCACTGTTCTAAATGTAAGGACTTGAATGATAAGGAGCGCAGATACATAAATTTCAATTATCATTTTGACTATTTTAATGATAAAGAACTGACAAGAGTTGAAAAGCAAATAGATTTCTTTAAAACAAGGATGGAGAAATCACCTATCTATTTGTCTAATACTAATCGGACAAACACTCGGCAAATGAAAAGATAAATTGATGTTTTAATGGACACATTCAAACTCAAGCAAGAATTCAAACACAACAAACTGTTCTAAATGGCGATTAAGTCTTTTGTAAAAAAGGAGTGGAAAACTACCTATCACTTCCTTAAAAANTCAATTTCAGAAAATTTAGGGTTGTATGTTGAAGTTGGTAGTGATAGTGAGGATGAACACGAATGTGATAGACAAGCAATAGAAAAAGAAGATGAAGAGATTAGAGACTTTGTAAAGTGTCATCCTANACGAATGTGATAGACAAGCAATAGAAAAAGAAGATGAAGAGATTAGAGACTTTGTAAAGTGTCATCCTATGCCTTCACCAGATGATGAGGAAGGAGAACAATTTGGAAGAAAGTAATTGATAGGATGAAAGAAGCAGAAGGAGTTAATGGTATGATAATATACTCGTTTGTAAGATTTGACATTATGAAAAAGATGTATGNAGTAATTGATAGGATGAAAGAAGCAGAAGGAGTTAATGGTATGATAATATACTCGTTTGTAAGATTTGACATTATGAAAAAGATGTATGAAAACCTCACAGGATAAAAAAGTCATCATTGATTGTGGTAAAGTACTCAACCGTGATGGAGAATTCAACGCTATGATTATTAACATAACTCTTTTATCAATAGCAATGGATGAAATGAATGATACAGAAAAACCTTGCTTAACACAAATGAGAGTGATTGAACACTGGTGGGATGGAATAGGAANTTTATCAATAGCAATGGATGAAATGAATGATACAGAAAAACCTTGCTTAACACAAATGAGAGTGATTGAACACTGGTGGGATGGAATAGGAAACTGGACAGCATAAATGAACAAGACACCAAAATTACTTAAAGAAACAATACCTATATATAGTGAGTGAAAAATGCCGATGATTGGAGTTAGTGAAGAGGAACTGAAAAGAGATAGAGAAAGATTAACGAATTTCATAAAAGAAAATCCTTATCCTGATTATAAGTTTATAGAATATGACCTAATACTTAAGCAAGAACAATCTTTGGAGCAATACGCAGAGTATGGAGAGATAAACCACGACCTTATGAAAGAAATTTATGAAAACATATTTGACAAAGACTTAATCAAACAACACGGTGAGAGGATACACCATAGAGGAGGAATGACAGCATTACAACAAAACTATTATACACTATTAACAGTATTGAAACATTTAATTCAACAACGAAGACTTGATAGAGACACAATCATTTTAGTGTTCTACAACATCAAAACGATTGTTTCTCAATGTTGGGATGGAATAGGTAATGGTGATGAAAAGTGGAGACATTAAACCTGATGATTAATTCATAATATCTTAATTAAATATATTATGAAGTAATCCACCCTAAAAACCCTTAAAGACATAACCCCTTAAACTTATAGAGGTATAATGACTGACAAAAAACAGTGTTCCAAATGTAAAGTCTTTCAACCCTTGAACTATTACAAAGATGAATGTAAGCAATGTAAGACTTGTTTAGAAGCAAAACAACGATATAGAGAGAAAAACAGGGACAAAGTAAGGCAGTATGCTATACAGTATTATCATAGAAAAAAGGAACAAACAACAGAGGAAAAGAAAGATACTAATGAATTGAAAACTGAATGTCCAGTGTGCGGAAGTATCATAAACAAATATCAGGTCAAAAGGCACGAAGAAAGTTTCAAGCATCAAAACAAACTGAAAGGAAAGGAACAACCTAAAAAGGTGAGAAATGGAGATGATGAAACTGGAATGTTAGGAATATGAAATCTCAATCCAAACATAAAACCCCAACAGTCTAAACAAATCCTACCCCCATTCAATCCAAACAATCAGAGTGAAAGTTAAGACCCTAAACCACCCCTAACAATGTCCCAGTAAATCATCAAAACCACGGAACACACATTGAACATAAACCTAAAATCATAACAAGCAAAACACCCTCAACAAAACCTACCCTCATTGAAACCAAACATTATTACAACAACCTCAACAAAACATTTAGCAAGATAATCAAAAAGAAACAGTCAAACATTTCAGATTACAAGATTGAACACAAACATTACAGCCTCCCACCTAACCTCCAACCTCTCTTGTCCTAGTTTCCCCCTTTCACCATTTTTTTCTGGGGTTTATAAACCATTATAGCTGATAAGAGGGCTGGCCGTGACAATGACTGATTGACGGAGGGGTTGCCCATTGAATATAACCAATAGATGATTATAAACTATGAATGGCACGCCACACCAATCCCTTCATTTTTCATGGATTCCAAAATTGAATTGGCTGATCCATTCCCACTTGGGGAGTGCAGCTGACTTTTCAACCAATTCGCAATGCTTGGGTTTCAACTTTCCACAGCATCAAGGTGAGCTTCAGAAGGTCATGTTCGTTTCGAACAGGGCCTATTTGAGCCGGATCAATCCCAACTCTTTGTGGTCACTCACACGCTTTTCTGGTCTGAATCAGGTCTCTAGTGGTTTCAAGCTTCATCTTTGCCACATTTCGGTCCAAATTCCCAGTTTTAGTTGCTCGAGCAACATGTTTTTTAGCTTGCTGCTTTGGAGGAAAAGTGCAGATGTTGGAAGAGCGGCAGTGGAGACAAGGTTCTTGCCGGCGTTGTGATGTTGGCCCAGAAGGTCAAGAACACCGCTCGAAAGCGAGTTTTGGCAGATGCCCTGATGATGTGAGCTGTGAGCACCTTTGACTCGACCACGAAAGTTTGATCATGCCAAGATGCTAGGCATTGAGCGCTGGCGCTGCAATGAGTGCTAAGCAGGGGCGCTCCATGTCTAACAGTTTATTCTCTGGCTCAGAAGCAGGCAGTAAACCAACAGTTGAACATGGAAGAGAGGAAGATGATGGAATTGGAAGCGAAATCATTCCAGATCCTAAGCCCAAGACGAGGCGAAATTGGATGATGCCAATCTGCTAGCAAAGTGGTCTCCAGTTCACGTGAAAAAGGCCGTCAACAGCGCGTCCAAGGTCCACGAGCCCTTCCTCTTCAACACCGTCCCAGTGGGCACTACTTGTGGCTTGAGGTTCTGGATTTCACCAGACTCTCCATATTCAAGTCTGGCTGCGAGAGGGGTAGTTGCACGTTCTTCACAAATGTCTGGGTCCTCCTCAAGCAATTTGTGAAGAATGTGCAACTGCCTCTCCAGCCAGACTTGAACATGGAGATCCGGCACACCCCACGTCTCGATCATTTGGAGGTGCGGTCATGGAGAGAATGCCCAGGGAAAGAAACTGAAAGGTGAATGCCCCCAGTTTCTTTAACTATGGTCTATGATTTACAGTACATATATATATATATATATAATAGATATCTATAGGTATGGACTGGGGTTTATAAACCATTATAGCTGGGAAAGCACCACCTTGTAATTTTCTCATTATAAGAGGGCTGGCCGTGACAATGACTGATTGACGGAGGGGTTGCCCATTGAATATAACCAATAGATGATTATAAACTATGAATGGCACGCCACACCAACCCTTCATTTTTCATGGATTCCAAAATTGAATTGGCTGATCCATTCCCACTTGTGGAGAGGCAGTTGCACATTCTTCACAAATCCTTAGACCAGGAATGTGTGAAAGATGTCCAACTTCGGAGCTGTGGGACGAGTGCAAGTTCATCCACGTCCTGGGCAGGAGGATTTCGGGACCAGTGAGGGGGTGACCCTGTCGTTGTCCTTGAAGTCAACTTCTGCTGGCATGTTCATCGAGTTGGCCTTCAGGATCAGGGAGCTCTGGCATGGAGGTGGACTTGCAGGCTGCATCAATAGAAGTGGTGAACCGAAGATTAAAGTTGAAGCCGACCCGCTGTAAGTTGTAGACATCCTTGTGTAAAGAGCGAGTGCAGCAAAACCTCTCCAGATTGGTGCGCTTCCGCACTAGCACTACCCCTGAAACGCTACCAGTGACAGATCTTGGTGAGAAGCCTGGGATGTCCAGTGCAGAAGGGCTCTCAGGGTCTTTGAAACTCCTGGGAATTACCTCGACGCTCTTCAGTCGCAGCTAACGCTCTGGATGGATTTGTGCCAGATGAAAAGGGACTGCGGAAACGGCCTCCTGAGGTGCATGATAGAGACTATGGGTTAGATGTGTCAAACATTTATTTCCACATGCCCCTCCAGTTTGGCCACTAGATCCAAAAAAAAATCGTGAAATCCACTTCGAACCAGAAATCTTTGGATTTGTTGCAGTTTGAACACAACTGGGACTTCGCCGCTGAATCCTTGGCCCAGGCCATTGGTGAGGCAGGCGCTGGCGGCAGCCGCACGCTCCGCCATGCGCGCACGGCGCCTGCGGGGCCCTCGCCTGACGAGGACGAGGAGGACGCAGCTGGGGATTTTACGGAGAACGAGGATTGGGGTGAAAAGACCAGGGATATCAGTTGAAAAATGTTGAAAACATGAGAATTGATAAGTCAATTCAGAAGCTCACCAGCAAAACAAGTTGGAACATGGGGAATTCAACAGCCGAAAACGGCGATTTGAAGTGCCAGTCCTGAAAAAAAAGAATCATGCCAGGGAAGGGAGCCTTTCCATGCCAGGGAAGTAGGGATCCCTTTCACTGACGACAGAACCAGTGGCTGTTCTTCGATGAGGTGAATGAATCAAGTGGCGATTGAGGGTTTCGAGCATTCTCTTAATCTTGAGACGATGACTTCTTGATGTATAGATTGGGGATATTCAGTGTCGGGTATGAACAAGGGGGGATGTTGCTTTTACCACTTTCGTTGTTGTCTTGATGGTAAAAACACGTGGGTTGCTTAGTATATAACATTTTTTCAAATCAATCCATTGAATGTATTTTTGCAAGTGCTATCCTCTCAACATTTCCTTTCACTGGATTACAGCAGTACACTTATATTTTATCCGACTCACACTTGATCTTTTGGCAGGGGATCAAGAAAACCACAAACCCATTTCTTCAACAATTTTAGGTGGTCAAATCCCCAATTTTGCAGGGGGTTCCTGCTTTTTAATGGTTAAAAACATCACCAAGGCTGGATGGTGTTTTTTGGCTCAAGCTTGCACTCCTGAAAGCAATGGAAGCTTGGCCCTATGGCTCCCTCCAGCGAGGAGGACAGTGTGAAATCCATGGATTTTTTCGATGTCTTTCATGGAAACATGGTGCATATGGAGAAACTCGTGTGGTTGGTTGTATGACCTCTAACTCTATTCTCGCTTGCACTGTGGCAAACAAAGCGGAAAATCACATGCTGTCATGGGGTTTTCCCCATTTTTTTTTTGGTTGTGACAAAAGTTGCTGAAAAGATAGTGAAAGAGCCCCCGTTTGTGTGTTTCCTGTTTTTTTGTTGGGAACCATGGAGTCATTCTCGTTGGAGGTTGATGGTCATGACATTTTCTATTGCTATGATCATTGTTCTTCTCAATATGATTATCACACTGGCTATGATTCCTATCGACAACAACCGGGATAGTAGTCATAGTAACGATCGAAATCATCATCTCTACAACCACGACCACGACCACAACCACGACCACAACCACGACCACAACCACGACCACATCATCATGATAATAATATGAATGATGATACTACTACTACTACTACTACTACTACTACTACTACTACTACTACTACTACTACTACTACTACTACTACTACTACTACTACTACTACTACCACTCCTACTACTACTCCTACTACTACTCCTACTCCTACTCCTACTGCTCCTGCTACTACTACTACTACTACTACTACTACTACTACTACTACTACTACTACTACTACTACTACTACTCCTAATAATAACAATAATCATCATCATCATCATCATCATCATCATCATCATCATCATCCTCATCCTCATCCATCATCATCCATCATCATCCATCATCATCCATCATCATCCATCATCATCATCATCATCATCATCATCATCATCATCATCATCATCATCCTCATCCATCCTCATCCATCATCATCCATCATCATCCATCATCATCCATCATCATCATCATCGTCATCATCATCATCATCATCGTCATCGTCATCGTCATCATCATCATCATCATCATCACCATCATCATCACCATCATCATCATCATCATCATCCTCATCCTCATCCATCATCATCCATCATCATCCATCATCATCCATCATCATCCATCATCCATCATCATCATCATCATCATCATCATTATCATCATCATCATCCATCATCATCATCATCATCATCATCATCATCATCATCCATCATCATCATCCATCATCATCATCCATCATCATCATCATCATATCATCATCATCATCATCATCATCATCATCATCATCATCATCATCATCATCATCCATCATCATCATCATCATCATCATCATCATCATCATCATCATCATACTCAACCTGATGATTACTGTATTGTGATTGTGGACAAATATATATATATATATTCATGTATCGCCTTGAGGCACTTTCACATATTTTTTCACTCTACACATGCATTGGGTAAGACCACCCCAAGTGTCGCGAATCCGAACACTGTTGGGATGGGCGCCATGAAGATGATGCCTCCTGCAGATAGCCCGTGATGATTTCCATTGCTAGCCAATTGGATCTCCAAGGGAAACCTGGGGAAATCCACATCTTTCTGTATGTTAAAGAAGGGTGTGCCACATGGGGACGGGTCAAAACCTATTACCAAATTGGGGGTAATCACCATCCATTAGCCAGCCATTTTAGGGTACCGATTGGGCACCAGGATTTTGACCCAGCACATGATTGCAGTTGGTTTGCGAAAAATATTGGTGCCCCCAAATCATCCATTTTGCTTTGAGATTTTCCCTCACCATCCAGCTATTGAGGTATCCCCATTTCTGGAAACCTCCCATCATATATGTATATATAATTATATATATATAATTATATATATATAAGTATTAGGGAATGAACCAGAGAAGAATTGCTTGACAATCATTGGCTAGATCCCCAGGTCAGCCAGCCTTTTTTCCGATTTCTCCAGGACGCCACGCCACTGCCCTGGCATTATGACCTCGCCACGGCCGACCAGCTGCCGGTGGGGAAGCGACTGCTGCGGGTCTGCGACATTGCGTTTACGCAACGGCAGGTGGATGGCCGGGGTCTGAAAAGGGGGGATGTCGCGCCCCCCCAAAATAGCTATTTTATGGGGGGAAAAATTGTGACATCAAATTTAGTTTATTTTCAGAGACATCACAAAAACAAAGTGGTGATTCAAGGAGCTGGCAAATGGAGGGTTTTCATCATCAAAAACGGCATGTGATGGTTGGTGGTTTCAAGGCGCGAGACGAGTCCTTTTCGTATCCCATTTTTCGTTGTTCAGACAGTGACCTCATATCACATTTTCTTATAGACAAAGGGAGATTTCATTCATAGATGGCAGATCCTCAAAATTACCTATTCTATACATTCAATATCATTCAATTAGAGACTTTCTCCCATATGGCACAGTTAAATCATCGACTTTGTTGGGAAAAATCTTGGTTATGGGGGCCAAATCTTGACGAATAAACCCCAGTATCTCCCAAACGGTTTGAATGGGGTTGCTGCAAAAATGTTGAATACCGCCAGCACTTGCCCTTTAAGAGGGAAAAATTATGATAATCCCAATAGGGATCCTGTCGACATATGATTCTATGATTAGGACTTAAGATTGAATTATGGTCCTAATATATTCCTATGATAATCCCAGTGTAATCCCATGGTAATCCTTTGATTTCCGTCCAATTTTCCGAGGTAAACGACTCCTTTAGCCATGAGCGTCGTGATGTCATGGAGCTAATTGAGGGCGTGCTGTCAGGTCAGGTGCACCCGCGCCAGATCCCATTGATTCGGGTGGCGTGGCACCTTGGTTGGGAGCCGGAAAGAGGTGGAAAACCGGAAAAAACATGGCGATTTAAGCAACCAAAAAGGGGTTTCAGCAACAAATATGGGGATGGTTTACTCTTTTTTGGACTATAGAATACCAATTTAAAGCAACACGATGCGGCATCTCATGGGGCCAAATGAGGTTTTCAACATGAAATTCTCAGGGTCCTATTTGCAAAGCCGAATTAGGGGTGTTTTGGGATATGAACAGTGGGAACAACTTGGTGAAGGGTAGCTGATATATGTTGATACATGTTGATATGGTACTTGAAATCTTTGGCCATAAATGAGAATCCAAGGCCCGCCATGTTTAAATTGAACCCAATGAGTTGGTTATGAAGGGAATTTTCCATTCAACCAGCAAAAAAAGGTGAGTTTTAAAGCACAAAACTGTGGATCTAACAATTGGGACTGGTCCAAACCTACAACATATTTACTTGTTTTGGATCCAATTTACCAGATTTTGGTGTGAACAGCAGGGTACTAGGGTACAGTTTCGACTCATACCCATATGAATTACCTTGAAACCTCTTTTTTGTTATTTTGAGAAGTGGGATCCTCCATCATGGTCAACGGGTTTGTTCCAAAACTGCGGTATGCCCAAATCCATTGGTTAATCACCGTATTCTCCATTTAAATTGCAATTTCAGGGGATATCCCCCAATGTTCACAGCCATTTACATGGTAACAATTTGGTAACCAGCATGGTCACCCCTTCGTCATCCCCTTCGTCGCTTAAGGCACGACGGACAGTTCTGGGCCATTGACAACAGACGCTTGTTTGTCTACAAACACTGCAAAGTGGAGCGAGTGCTGGTGGAAGTCATCCGATGGGAGGAGTGCTTGGATGACAGAAAGATGACCCCGGAAACGTTGTGCTTGGTCGAATGGAAACGAAGACGACATTCAAGATCCAGATGAAACCCTGACTGTTGAAAAGGAATATGTAAGATGAAGGGTAGGGTTCTGGAAAACGATCATTAAGTTTCTAGGACCTCAGATGTTCCAGCCTTCATTGCAAAGGGGCTAGTTTGTTTGAATTCCAAAACCAAGTTCACGATTCGATAGAAATATGTGTCATGATTTGGGCAAAACAGCAGTCTGGAAAGATCACAGTACTCCCTGTTGCTACACACATCCACATATCATATACGTATATATATATATATATGCTAGCCACCAAAAAAGCCTTTTAATTATAAGTTATAAATGATGTGTTCATGAGATGAGTATGTTTTCTGCAGACAATGTATACAATGAATTGAAGTGTCTATTTGAGAATAACTTATGTACTTTCTTGTCAAAAAAATGCTGCACTCCTGTATGCAAGGGGGATTTTACAAAATGATGTCACTTTACACACTTGTATCCCATCCTTTCACACTTGTCACACTAAGTTTTATCCAAATCTGCATATGTGCTTACTGAATGTATTTTTACATTTATTCTGTTGGATATGTTTGTTTTTGAAGAAGAAGCAATAGAATAAGAATAATGTCTTGATCCCTGGAATGTACCTTCAATACGCAATTTAATTGACTATGAATATATCTTTAATGTACCATTTAGTATACCATTTTTTACATTTGATAAACCATTTATTGGCTATGAACATATTTTAATATACCTTTAATATACCTCTAGAATATTAAGATATACTTTTTATTTACCATGTACTCTGTTTGAACACACCATTTAATGCATATATGTATAATTTATACATGTATAGATTACCACTTCATACGCAATTATTTTTTGATTGAAAATACCGTTGATATATTATTTCATACGTCGCTCAATATACCTCTACTATACTTGGAATATAAATATATAGATGCCTTGAACATACCATTTGATATACCTTCTAACAGTTTCGAATACATCTCTAACAGACCATTTAAGATACCTTTGGTATACCTTAAAATACCAATTGATTTGCCATGAAAATAGCTTTAATACGCCTGTAATATACCTTTAATATACCTGTTCAATACCATCTAATGCACCTTTAATATACCTTTAATCTGCAATTGAAGATACATTTAGACTACTGTTTCATATAGTTTTAGTATACCATTCAATATACCTTGAATATACCTTGAATGTACCTGTTGCATAGCTTCAATATATCTCTAATGACACATTTTGTTGACCATGAAACAGTATTGATATACTTTTTAGTATACCTTTGAAACACAATCTAATACACCTTTAATATCCTTTAAGATACCTTTAGGCAGAATTCTTCAGAAAAAACACAAGCGATGTGTAGTACACTGCAAATCCACACACAGGTCCTGGGGACCCTAAATTTGGAAAACAAAATCTGAACCAATCTGCACATTGTATGAAAAGAACATCCAAGAACTATATCAATGCCAAGTGCTTCCAAAAGTCTGGAGAGATGCTTTGGGAAAAAAAGACACCAAAAAAACCTCGAGAAAGAAAAACAACCATATTTTGAGACTCTCTGGGAGGGCACCAAGGAAAAAAAATCAAGAAACACAAAAAAACTAAAAAACAAAAAAGAACAATTTTCCAGAAGTCTTGGGGAAGGGGGGTAGCCAAGAGTCTCAAAATAGTTTCTTTTGTTTTTTTGTTTTCTGGAGTTTTTTTTTCCCTTGGGGCCATCCCAGAGAGTCTCAAAATATTGTTGTCTTTTTTTTGGTTTTCTCGAGGGTTTTTTGATTTCCTCCTTGGGGACAGGGTTTGTATCACAGACAGGGTTTCACATGTATGCAGTGTAATACTTGAGTAGGACCTTGTTTTTGTTCTATTTTTTTGTATATTATATATACCTCAAAATATGCCAAAAAACGCTGCAAATACCGTTAAATTTGGTGCAAGGGTGTTTTTTTATTTGGGGGGTACCATATATATATATATACATATGCATCCATACAACATGTATATATATATATATATATGTATATATATATGTATATGTATATGTATATGTATATGTATATGTATATGTATATGTATATGTATATGTATATGTATATGTACATACGTACATACGTACATACATACATACATACATACATACGTACGTACATACATACATACATACATACATACATACATACCTTCCACTGGCTTCAAGGTAGGCCTTGAATAATTATGGCCGCTGACCGTCCACATGTATGTATATATACAATTCTATCTTTTCTGCTCACATCATACCCCGGTCCCCTCTCATTTCACCCTGCTTGGAAGTGCACTTCCAGTCATAAGCTGTTACAAGTGGATATTTCATCATACTTGCCCCATATCCCAATTTATGGGTGTTAACCAAACCATGGTCATATCCATAAAGGTAAACTCTGGCTTGCACAGCCTGAGTGTCCAGGACCAGCACGAATTCGAGATGAAGTGGAAGAACGGCTTGCACTCGCGGGGCCCGGGCCGAGGTCATACGGCTGGAGTGGTGCAACGCTTGATGCACAGACCCTTCCCGAGGTCGCTCGGTGGAGTGGCACTGGTTGGGGGCGTATCCACTTGGAGGGGCTGGGTGAATCCCCAATCAATCTACCCTCCACAAGTCTGGATGGTTTCATTCATTTCAGAATCCCATGCCTCCATACACCCCCATAATATGGGGGAATCCCACCAAAGCGACTAGATATTGCACTAAGCCAGATTTTTTGGGGAGATTTATATTAGGGGGAAGGGGGACTATTCCCCCAAAAAGGGAAGTCTCCAGTTTTTTTTGGGTCCATTCCCCGCGGTACCCCAGTGATTTTTGGGCCATCACGGTCGACCAACTCCAATCAGGAGCCCGGTCATGAATGAAGAGCAGAGCGCAGCTGGGACAATGTCATGGGGGTACCCCAATAGCTGGATGGTTTATCATGGAAAATCCGAAACAAAAATGGATGATTGGGGGTACCCCCATCACTCAGGAAAGCTCCAGATGCCTTCAGTAGAAAAATCATGTAAAAAGACGGTGAGTCCTTCACAGCCCGTGTGAAATTGCTGGAGGCTAGTGGAGCTTTGCGGGTCAAAGTGACGGGATTTTTGATTGGTAAAGTCAGGTTGATTCGTCCAAAAAGAGATGAACCCTTCGTCAAAAGTGATCCCTTAAATTTTGAACACCCGGAGTTTGGGTTGGTTAACATCACATATTTTGTTCCACATCATTTGCTGTTGAATCCCAACTGGGCCAAGATTTGAAGTCAGGAAATCTCTTGGTTCATGGATGACGACGCGCAATATCACCACGACAATCTCCGGGCGTCCCTGGGCTGGTGTGTCCTGCTGGGGGATCATCCCACGACGGGTGAGTAACCCACGAAATGAATGGGGAATAACCCAGTTAGGGGACGATTTTTTTGGAGGGTTATTTTCCAACAGTTTCGAAGTTGGATCCTCCAGGGTCTTGTGGCATGTGAACAACTAGCGCTAAGGCAAGACCTTTGGGTAAATATGGCTCTTGGGGCAAAAACAGACTCTAAGAACAGACAAAACAACCCAAACCGACTCAAAAACCGACTCAAGAAAACTCAAAAACCGACTCAACAACTTTTTTGGTTAGTCATCTTCTCTATGCTTTTTTCTTTATTTCTTTTCTTGGCTGTTTTTTATTTATAAGTTCTCTTTTTTCAGTTGAGTGTTTTGACAAGTCGATTTTTGAATTGAGTTTTTTTTTGGCAAAATCAACTCTGTGTGGAAGTGGCGGGGTCACAAGAATCCAATCCCATGATATAACCAACCATTTGGGGGGCCATTACAAATCATCCCATTTCTAGGGGTCTACCCAATTTCATAAAACCCAATTGGGGATGGTGTAGTATTGGTCTTACCACATTACCCAATTTCAACACGTTGGCCTGTGATGCTTTGACCCATATTCGGGGTGGTGCGATGCCACAACAGCGGCTGTGTTTTGCCATGAGCATGGTTAGAATCCATATACAGTATGCATCTATATATAATATATAGAATATATAGAATATATAGAATACACATATATAATCATATCTGTATATACATGCAATACATATTGTAGATCAAATTCTGATAGAATGGTAGCCAGTTGCGAAGAGGGATGTACACCCAAATCTGACTGCCATTCTTAGGGAGAATCAATATCGCTACTGGGCTGCAGCGCGAAACGAAGATTCTTTGGCGCGCAACCTGCTTCTACAGAACAAGTGCCCTGCATGGTGGTGAGGAACCAACTTGGTGGTTCACCCAAATCGTAAGTGGTAACCCCAGCTCATTCAGTAGGGTAAGTAGGATGAGTCCAGTGTGGCTGGGGTGAACCAGCCCCCTACGCGATTCCTGGGGTGAATCACCAAGTAGGCAAGTCTCTAACATTGGCTTCTCGCAATAGATG
Organism: Symbiodinium sp. clade C Y103; assembly: GCA_003297045.1. NCBI lineage: Eukaryota > Dinophyceae > Suessiales > Symbiodiniaceae > Cladocopium > Cladocopium sp. clade C. Next base: position 149,478 of record BGPT01000560.1, on the reverse strand, counting down.
GATTAGATATCCTTCCGAGCGAGGTATCCCAACAGACTAAGCCCTGGCATGTTGGTATACTTACTTGGGTGATCATTCCACTTCATCAGGTTGCAATAATTAGGGGTCCATAGTCAGGGACCCCGAGATATTTCACCCTTTGTGGTGTGGAGGCTCGAATGTCACTTGGAACGGCGGTGAAACACCAGTGCTTGGGAACCTCCGCTTCAACTTGACTTTGGAACGATTTTCAGGAGATGCTGAAAAAAAAATCAGCCTCTTTCATCCTTTCATCTTCTTAGTTTCCACCTGCACCGGTTTTTTGCTTCGACCTCGCACGAGCGCAACACCGTGGCATGGCCGGGTTGGGTCCAGGTACAAAACCGCGGCGGTGGCCGGGCAGGGCGTTGGGCGACCGACGTGGCTCGTGTGTACCTTGCTGCGGGCGAAGGTCGATGGCACCTTTGAAGCCCTCGTGGACAATGGTGCGGGAGCCACTGAGCCAACGTGGATTTTCACGGGTTGGAGATGGGTTAGAAAGGTTGGACATATTGTTCTGGGGAGTTTAGATGATGAAATTTCAACCTTAATGATATCCTACAGTAGTTGAGCAACTTGAATGGTGATTTAAGTGGCAATACATTGAATCGAGAGGGGCCGTCTCTAAAAATGGCTATTTACCACCATTCTATGGCCATCTATGAATGGGGAATATGATGAAACCATGGTTTTATACCATTTTTTTTGGCCAAACTGTTTGGTTGGGGTTGGACATTTGGAGATCCAAGTTTCTTTGGATATCATTTTGCCACACATAGAAATCTCTGCAGCAAAACTGATGATTTTTTTAGATCTACAACCTCACCGAAAATGATGGATGAACCGTGGTACCATGGGATTGATTTTCGTGGCCAAGGGAGACGTTATGCATGTGGGTAACCTTAACCTTTGGATAAACTGTGCATTCTGTGTGGAGGTCAGTTGCCCTGACCCGGAGCATCATAAGCTTGGGATAAAGATGACCGACTTTGAGAATTCCCAATCATAAACGGTGGGATCCGTAGTTTCCAATTGTTGGCGTTCTTCGTACCAATACCGTTGTTGGGACTGTTGTTCAAGAAATCAATGGCAGCTATCTCGGTTTTTCTTGGTACGCTGATCCCCTAAACCCGTCAGCCGCCCCAACCATATTTCCAAGTATATGAGGCACAATCTGCTAGGCTTCATCGCAGGGGTACTGCTCATTCCTGCGGGGAAGATGGCTGACTTGGATGCGATCGCACCATTTTTTGGTGCTGAAATCTACATTTTGGTTGGCCAAACATGATGAACCATCCAAATATTCATCCAACATCCAGGGCTCCACATGTGCCAAATCGTCACCCAAATTACCGCACCAAGGGCTTCCTTCATCCAGGGCTTCATGCCTCGGAGATCGAAGAAAATGATGAGCCGACGCTTGGCACCATGATGCTGAATGAATGGGGTGAATTTTGATCATTTATCCAGATATATCCAGATAAATACTTGCTACATTTGTGCAGATCGGGTTGAGAATATGATACACTGGCAATATTTGTTGAATAAGGTATTGACTATTGAGATCGGTTATTGCAGATTCTAGTAGACCAACCCCTGTTTGATCATACAATTAGTTTGGCACCACCGCAAAAAAGTGATTTCAAAAAGGTACCAACCTTATACCAAACTTATTTCCAACCAGGGGTTTATTCATCGAGGGTCAGCATTCCCAACAAAACGGAAGGATTGGGACATTCCAACCAGCATATGGAGTACAGTATGCCATCAACAATGAACCCAAACGACTTTCTGCAAGTGATGGATTGAAACTAGAAAAACCAGTTGGCGAATCCTGCTGCCCTGGAGCCTGGAGTCGAAATGTTTCAACCAAATTTCTGATTGACCAACTCTTAGCACAAAAATGACGAAGCAAGGACTCCCCTGCCGATTTCAAGCACAATGATTCCTGAAGGAAACTCAATGCTCGGTAGCTGGGTATCTCACATGAAGCATTCCAGTTTCTAAGGGCGTCGGCTGGGCCAGAGTTCCTCATCCCAGCTGCGTCGCTCAGGTCTCCGGTGAAGCTGGAGCTGGATGAGTCGCTCTTCAAGACCTTCCTGGTACCCCATGACATGAAGTCGAAGCTGGCGCAGCTGGGATTCAGCAGATTCACTGAGGGGATGGTGAAGTCAGGAGTAGATTCACCCAGGCAAACTCGGGGAATGGTCATCAATCCATAGGGTAATCATATACGAGGTGATCTTTGGAGTCCAGAACGGGATGACCATACGCAATGAACCCCATGTAACTTGACCATGGCACAGATGGGTCATGAACCAACAGTGCAGCAACAACCGTGGGGATTTGAGATGATGATATTCCAATGATCTGGTTTCCAGGCTGTACTCGTAACTTGTTTTAAATCACATCATTTCAGGTTGAGAAATTCCTATAATTCAGTCAGATGAAGGGCATTAATCATTCCCCAAACACAGTGTTTTTGCATGTTTTTGCCTAGGATTTTCTGAGATCACCCATCATTGTAGCAATCGTCAAGAGGTCGCTGCCCAGGAATCCATACTTGTGAACCACACTTGATTCCAACTAGCAGATGTTCGCTCCAGACATCTCCACAATTGCCAGTTTTTTGTGCTTCGTGGATCATTCACTAGGTATATGGTGTAACGGTTTAACCCCATGTTTGTGGCTTGAACATTTGTTTTGGTTGGTTGCTCCACAGTTTCTGTTGAGTAAGTCCTCCATTTTTTGTTTGTTTCAAATCCATAACTTCACCGCCCTTGCCGGTAAAATCACCATGTTTACCTTAACTTCCCCGTTTTTCTTGTTTCAGTCGCCATTTTGGTTTGTGAAGTCCCTACGATCAGCCCGAGGAAGCCTTGGTGTGCGATTTGTGCCAAGCTGGTGACCAATTTGAAGCAGCACGATGCTCGATTGAGGTTGTTTGGATAGGAATTCTCCAAGCATAATTGGTATGTTTTATGTGCCTTTGTACACGTATATATATATATATATTATAGATATACAACATGGTGATTAGTGGTATAGCAAATATAGTTTCACTAGCTTTGATGGATAGATATCTAGCATTATGTATATATATATATACATGATGCATATAATCCCATACCAGAATGGGTATACACCTGGAACCCGAATGACCCTCATTTTGAAGGTTTGACCCATGAAACGGATATATAATTGCGAGTAGTGATATACATATACAGATACATAGAATCTGGTGGTCAGTGGTATACCCACAGACATGTATACATATATATATATACATACATACATCATAGTTTTAATGGTTACTGTACATACTGTATATTATGATTTTCCTAACAAATTTCCTATCGATTCTTAGTGGTGATGGATGTAATATGTGCATACTACATCACACGATGTGTTATTTGTGTATAGACATGTTAGATGTGCAGTGATACAATATAAATAGAACGAATGGTGCACATACACAGACATGCACAGAGAGCATATCAGACACGACCTGTGGAAATGCAATGATGGTTTCAATTTCGTCCTCCTTTTGATGATCTCTCTTTATGGCTGCTTGCAATGGCTCCACCACTTGAAGACCTGACCGACACCTGCGGCCCCAAAAAGGTCCCCGAGCCTCCGAGGAGAAAAGTCATCGGGGCTGTTTTCAGTGCAGCTGTGGCAAAGCCTTTGAGGGAAGCCAACCCCTTCGCTCCCACGCTCGGAGGAAGCAGCACTTGATCCCATACATGTACCATGGCGCAGTTGATGGTGGCGAGAAGACCCCTGAAGCCGTTGATGTGTTGGAGATTTTAAGGAGGACATTTGGTCCCGAGAGGGTGACTTTCCACAAAAGTTGACCTGGTGATCTTGCAGACTTCACCATGGCGGGACTGGTGGGAAAACCATCGATATGGCTGGGAGATTTTTCAGTCTAATCCATATGGAGCCGATGGCACAGGAGGGTATATCATGTATGTATGTATATATATATATATGTATCATATATCCATCTCTCAATCCCTCCACTTGTTCTTGGTTTATACTTTATACCTCCTTTAGCACGCACTTCTCGATTTCTATCGACCATCGGATCTTTTTCACCAAAAAATATTGGTGTTCGGCGCAGCCTGGTAGTAGCAGATATATTTCACTGGATTCCATTGATTCCATACCACATTCAAGAATCATCCTAGTAAAATCAGAAAAAAGGGTCTTTGCGTATAAGATGTTTGGTGTTTTCACGAAACACATTTTCCATCTCGATTCCATACGTGAGATGTTGATCACCTTTTTGTTTGCCAACGATTCCATCGCAGAGAAGAATCTGTGGATTTTCCAGGTCCCAGTTGTGTCCCAGTGGTTTCCTGTGACTTTTCCCAAGCCACAGCCAGGTTCCGGCCGCCTGAAGAACTGGAGCACCTGCATGTCTCTAGCAGCGAGTCGGACAACGACGATGGCACCACGGACACAACGGCGGCCGCGGCGTCCCGTGCTGGCCGGGCCACGCGGAAACGGGTGGTAGAGGAGAGGGGTGATGAAGGGAGAGGTTAAGTCATAGATTGGAGGGTGAAATGATGAAATACTGCTTGGATTGGAATCTAAAACCCAAACTCTGATGACCAATTGTTAGGAAATGGCTGGATTGAATGTCTTTTGACAATCTGGGCAGGGACCCAAACTCCTGATGAGGTTGTTTGAGGGCTACAGTGCCATTGATTTGGACTATTCTGACTTATGTGGCTTGCAATGATTGGAAACCTCATGAAACCTGAATTGAAACGATTTAATTCCACTATATGTATCTATATTGATGATTAGACCCCTTCAGGTGACTTTTTTAAATGGTTGGCCAACCATTTCCGGCTTCCCCAAGGAGCCGGACCCTGCCGAGACCTTCGTGGTGGTGAAAGGCGAGTCTTCGCGCGTGCCGCGCGGCAGTCGCTGCGTGCTGTGCGAAGAGACCGTGGAAGTCATGCGCGATCACGACGCTTGGGCATGGAGACACCATGGGATACCCCAAAGGATTTAGGGGTACCCAATCTTCAGACAAACCCATACAGGGATGTTGATAGTGTAACGCATCTATATACCTTGGAATGCAACTGAGAATCTTTGCCTATTGGTTTCGAACATTTGCTTTGTCAATTCTCATTGATACAGCTGAGTCGCAATTGACAAAGGTCATTTAGTTTTTCGGAGATTTGGGCCCAAACTTGGGGGCTTTTCCACTTGATAAGTGTCTTATCAGAGGAGTTATGCCCCGAATTATGGGACATCGCCATGGTTATACCCGATTTTTAATCACAACTGCATTCTATATCCATGATATCCTCGTAAAATGGTGAAGTATCTGCCAATTTTTATCCATTTTTAGTGCCCTTCGTTGTTTCCAAGGAGCGCCGCTGCCACGTGGGCGCTTTCCAATGCTCCAGCTGCGGCAAGGTCTGCAGCTGTAGCGAGGACCTTCGGCGGCACAGCAGGTCCACCGGGCACCGCATCCATCGACGCTTCCAGCTGGGCTGGGACCGTTGGGCCCACTGGGACCGTTGGGACGACGGAGGCGATGAAGACCGCGATGTCGAAATGTGATTTTTTTCGGCCAGCCGGCCGTTCCGAAAAGGTGACCTGCTCCAAAAAGGTGGCTGGTGTCGAAAATGGAGAGATGGGTGGGGAATGGAAATGGTGGATGGTGATGGTTGCCGGATGAATGTTTATTTCAGATTTTGTTTTGGTAATCGATGGACACGTTGGAGTTTCAAGAGAGAAACGGGTTATGAAGGAAAGGGAGGAAACTCTGAAGTGTTCTGTGAAACATGGCAGTCTGTGGTGTTTCAGAGAAAGACTATCCCTCCGACGCAAAATGTGAGCTATGTTTGACTGTTGACTAACCTTAGATTAGCACAGAACGACAAGATTATTCCCCACAATCCGACTAGTAAGTCATTGGCTCTTTCATTGGGTTGGGGTACCTCTTGAGTAATAGATTGCGGATGGCCCCCCCGATTTTTCATCATATAGTGATTGTTCTTGCCCACAAATGGTTGCCCTCAATTCATGAACTGTATGATGATCGCTCCCTGAAATAATTCAACTGGCAATGGACTTTCCACCGGTCCATATCAGTTATATATATATATATATCCATGTATGTAAGTAGATGATTTCACAATTTTTCAGCTTGTGTATATCAAATTCCACTATTGTGGTTGAAGTGTAGTGACCTCACCACGATGTCACTGTAGAGAATGCTTAGTAAAGGGAAGCACCTGAAGAATCACCTGACGTTACAGGTTGGGAATTATGAACTAACTTGACAAATCCATGTAAATCAATGTTTGGTGGTTAAAGTAGTTGTCTAGGGTTAAATCACTATTTTGGGTGGTCAAATTGGTCAAATCACTATTTTTCAATTTTCAATGGTGAAATCACAATTTTCCGTGGATCCGTCATTTTTACCGATCCCTCTACATTCCACTGGTTAAACCACAATTTTTTTTTGTGCCAGATGATGTTTGGATGTCAGGACGATAGCAGCGGTAGCGGATCCAGTAGCTCTGATGTGGAAGGCCTTGAGGACCAGGCATCCCTGGAGCTGCAGGGCTTTGATGGGTTGATTTGATGGATTTTAATCAAACATTTTTTTTTAAAAAATTCTTAGAAACATGGTGATTTTCTGGATTCTAACCAGGTGACCAGATGGATTTCAACCCACACAAATGATAATTCGATGGATTTTAGGAAGAAAATTTTGGGATTTCACCAGCAACTAGGGGGATATATATATATATATATACCAAGCCAGCCATCCCGCTAAGTTGCTTGGATTTATCGAGGTATAACAACATCAATACCAGCATAACAATATCAATATCACAATGTCAATGCCAGTATGTATATAATGTACAGTATACATATCATATATACAGAGATGATAATATGTATATAATAATATGTTATACTACAATACAATATTTGTTATGATATACATGTATGCATACAATAGATATAAATCGTGTATGTTGTAGAATATCAAATGTAGCAACCATTTACCCCAGGAGGGTTGACCCCGTGAACAACCCCAAGCGCTGCCCCTGCCCGAGGTGCGTCCCAAACGTTCCTTCGCGGAGTGGCAAGCAGCTATCCTAGGTGGGAATGACTGAGAGGGCTGAGGGGATACCCATAGATGGCCACTTTAATTGGGAACATGATGACAATCCATTGGATTTTGGTGTTTCATCTATTTTCTGATTGGAATAACTTGAAGATGTCATGTTTTTTTTGTCAGAGGAATTTCGTTCGGAAAGGAGTTACAACCTGTTTTGCTGCAATGCCCCTTTTGGTTTTGTGAGTATATAAACCAAACAATGTGAACATACACTCTAAACCACCAAAAGTTGGGAGAGTCACCTCTACAACAGAAGGATGTGAGCCAAGATCAACTGGGGTTTTCACTATAGACTATAAACCATCCATTTTGGGGTACCTCCCATTTTAGGAAACTGCTACATGTTAGAGAATTCCATAGTGTGACTATCTAGAAACGTCCGTAAAACACAGTGTACGCTCAGCTCCACCCTCAACTCCACCGGACAGCATCCTGGCTTCTTCACATCACTGCCAGCCTTGGAAAAGAAATCCCTAGTGATTGGTTTTTCGAATCTCTTCCCCATCCCTGCACTTGTTCGGTCCGCTGGGATGGTTTTCCAAAAATCACTTTCCACTGACACATCCTCAGAGGATTTTCTGTCCGTGTAAAAGATGTAAAGCACATGAAATCTCATAACTATCTGAGTCTGTCGAAAGAAATGGGTAGATTCGAAGAGGGAACATGATTCTTAGGCATGAGAGTTGGGGTATCCTATTTTCAGACACAACAACAACATACAAAAAAGGGTATGCATCCCAAGTTCAAGACACACCAAAATGTAGTCATTTCCGTTTACCCTCTGGTAATTTATAAGTTCACCACTAAATTTTGGCCGGGATCTATCATCGAACGTACAATCTACCGGGGCCATAAATTCCATGGCTATGTAAAATCCCTATTTTTTTGCTGGTTGAAACCACCATTTTTTTGCAGCCCATGCTGGCGGTCCAGGTGATGAGGAGGACGATGCGGACGCGGCGCCGAATCTCTCAAGGTGCCTTTGGCAAAATGAGGTTTTGAAAGGAAGAAACATCTTTGAATAGTGAGATTTTGAATCATAGATTAGATATGATTAGATGGAAGTTTTGAAGATTTGAGATTAAACGCAAGATTTACAGTTTCCTTTTTTAATGGTTCGCTCCATATTTTGATCCCCATGGGATATCCCATCATATCCCATTCATTGAAATCCTGTTCGAGGTCAGCAGGGCCGCCATCAGAACACATCCAGCGCGTGTTGAAGCATGGCATGGATGGCAGGGACCTGCAGGAGACATCGCTAGAGCTGTACTTTGGTATTTGCTAGTGGAATTGGGCTTGGGCAATATTGGCAATAGATCTATAACATATATATATATATATATACACTGTAATTACATATATATATATATAATTACGCATATATATATATATGTATGTATGTATGTATATATATATATACACACGTAGATATGCTACGTACACATCATTGAATTGGATCAATATAGGAATGGATAAACAGGATCAACCGTCCAAGGTCTCCCAATTATCCAATCGGACTGGTTGCAGTCGTAAAGTCTGTGGCTGCTTCGCCATAGACCTTAAATGTGTGAGATCTTTGATATCCCAGGGCTAAGACTTACCGTATATCCTGGAGATATTTATATATACACATACATGCAATCCACGTACTCATAATATAAAAACTGTCATGGACACATTTTGACTGAACATCGCACACACACACACGACTTTAGGACATGTTACGTGTCTGATAGAGATCTCCAAAAAAGATGAAACTTGCTGTGGCACAGGGATTTGGTTACAAACACTTGTGTGTGATGTTGACCATTGTTCGAAAACGACCTCAACTTAAACAAACGAAGAAACAAATTGCGCAAAGTTGAATATTTGAGAAATGTTGACATTCTGCAACATGGGTCAAATTACCATGGTGAGAGCATCGTTTTTGACTATTCAAAGAGAACACCAAATCAACCGGCGGTAAACCTCCTGCCTTACCGTGTATATATAGATATACATATGTACATGATAATACATATTGTGACCATACACATATAACTGTATATATATATATATATATAACGGTATATATATATAACTGTATATACATAACTGATATATATATATATACATATATATAACTGTACATATATATATAGCTATATATACAGTATATATAACTGTATATGAACAACTGTATATATAATATAAATATATGTATATAACTGTATATATATACACATAACGTGTATATATATATATAGATATAACTGTATATATATATATAACTGTATATTTGTATATATACGTATATCAATACCAACACAGATTGTACATCAATAGATGTTATATTCTCTAGCACGGAAAACGGCCCATTTAGTTCGACAATTTACCTATTGAACGTTGCCATTTTTCATAACAAATTCTTAGTTTACCAGGGAGTACATCAATAAATATAGTTGGGTATACATCATTCCATCATGAACCACTTTTCAAAGATATTAGCTACTGTAAGGTGCGGCACCACAGTAATGAGTTGGCTTATAAGCCCATGAATACTATAGTTGTATCCCCCTAACCACCCCCAACCTTAACCAAGTTCTGTGAGTCAACTTAGTGATTTCGTTTACGGGGGCCTCACCTTCTATGAAGCAATATATACCCTAGGGTAAACTAACGTAGATGTGGGAAACTCATGGTTTCCCTAGGAAAATGATCTACAAATGGTATTTTTTTCCACATCTATGTTAGTTTTCAAACACTGGTGATTTATAAAATAATCAAACACACTCATTTAACTATAACAAATGTGATTTAATGGATGTATCACCACTACGACTAACGTTACATATGCCCCCACGTCTCGACGGCGCAAAAGAGACTCCCCAGGAGCTGACTGATGCGGAGCTTCACGCTGTGGCTGAGCAGGTGTGGGTTTCCTGTGTTTGGATGGGTGAATGGTAAGGAAACTGAGGCATATCAGTTCTAGTATGTTGCCATTGAGATGGGAAATATACAGGAAATATATGGGACATGGGTTAATATTCTGAGGGGTAAAGTTTGTGGTGATGTTAGTGATACATATTTGCCAGCGACATCTCCATTTCTTTGCTGGGTAAGAAACCAAAAAGCAGTTGGCTTACTTGCAACATGGAGATTTCAAACATCTAATCGAGAAAACTAGGGGTTCAAGCAGCAAAAATCGGAAAAGAAGAATGGAGATAAAAGGGGATGATGGACTATGTGGAAGCCTACATTTAACAGGGGGATGGTACAAATCTCTTGCATTGAACATCCATAGCTACCAGCTATTGTGGTGTCAGAACCAGAGTACCAGGATTTGACTCATCACCATTTATCGCCATATTACAGTAACAATAGCACAATCATTTTCAATTTGCTTTGGCGAATGAGCCAACAACAATCCATAGACCCTGGGGTATCCCCCTTCCTGCTGTAGGTAATGAACGGTTACTTGAAACCCCGGCAAAAGAAGTGACATGGAGTAGGATGATTTGGGTATGGGTCAAAAGTTTGTGTCCAGTCAGATGCTTTATGGTCCCAGACAGGACCGTCGCCTATTGCAGGATATTGAGCAGGATGATCACACCAAATCAGAGTTTCACAGACAAAATTGCACGTTTCAGAACCAACAAATAGGAATTTTACAGTACCAAGAATCAACAATCAGAGCTTCATCACTAAAAATCAGCATTTTATGAACAAACATTAAAAATCCTCGACAACAAATCAAGACTGTCACCAGGAAGCAGCACAAGTTTCATCAATAAACGCATCAGGTTCAAACATAATCCCCCATGGTTGCCCTGTTGTTTCGGCTGCTGGGTGAATAGAGGGGTCCTACCATGTCCTACCTCGATTCAACAGCCAGCTCAAAAATGATGATGTTTGTCGGTATACCAGACTCATCAACAAAAAGGATATGACAAGTTTAATCAATCTCTAATTGGAGTTTTATCACCAGACATCAGGATTTCAATAGTGAAGAATCAGGGTTTAATTTCATGTAACATTATCCAACTATGTATATATATATATATAGATTGATATAGATAGATATCTAACCAGTTCGCTACATCCGCCACACACACACACAGTATATCACTGACAAACGAACAGAAACCTATCATGAATCAGCTATATATATATATAGTGGTTCCATTTTTGTGGTTAAACCACACTATTTGCGATTAAACATCTATGTTTACTCAGCAAATATCCCAATTTCTGGAGGTGAAATCATACTAAATCACGGTTGTTCTTGTTAAGTCAGTATTTTTGATGGTTCAATCACCATTTTTCGATGGTTAAATCATCACTAGGAGCAGCTGGCAAGCGAGCTGGCAGCTATGAATGCCAGTGGTCGCCTAGCCTTGGCCTATGCGGGGTGCCCAGTGGGTGGGAAGCAATGAGGAAAACATGGATTTTAACAAGCAAAGGTTGGAATTTCGTCGGCAAACATATGACGTTCATCAGCAATAGAATGACAAAGATTGAGGATTTGAAGCGTCGGAAATCGGGATTTAATCAATAAACCATAATAAACCCATTGTGTTTCTTTTTTTATTCTAAGAATCCCAAAATGAGGATTGACCTGGAATGGGGATTGAACCACCAATGAATTTCCGGAGAAAAGGTCCACAAGTACAGAAGAACATTTCAACTTGATTGCTTTTTGATGATATGATAGCTATACGTGGGCTGGAAGAACTTGAACAGTTTCAAATCGATTTTTAAAAAAGTCTCCGTACCCTCCAATAGCTAAATCTGGCTGGAAAATCACGCATTTAGCTTGATGATCCCACATTTTGCATGGAAAGTTGGGAGATTGGAGCCCCTGGGTAGATCTACAGCTCCACACTGAGGTCTTTGTGAAGAAAATGGGTTCCCTGACGCGCGCCTTCCGTTGGTTCGACACGCGGCGCATTGGGAAGATTGCACAAGTTGCGCCTTGCCTCCGCTGGTTGAGAAGGGGGGCCGCGGATGGGGGGGTGATTGGATGGGAGTAGATGTTGGAAAGGCAATGATGATCGATATTGTAGCTTACTTATGCTTTTATATACAGTGTATAATATATATATACACATACATACATACATACATATTTCCTTTTTAAGGGTTTTGCTTAAAATATTCAAGCACTGGGGCTTATTGTTGAGCTTACTATATCAGATATGAAAGTACGGAGACCGATTCTTGGCATTGCACACTGTTGACAATCTCAATTGCACACCAAACGTTTTTCGCAATGTTGTTTAAACTGGGATCGCCACTGAACTTGAAGGATGATTGCACTCGCTGGGTGTCTCAGCACAATTCGCTGAACTGGGGTTCCATTTGTGAGTGGATTCTAATGAGTGTACGGTGTACTGCCATAGTTACGAACAAACACCCACAAGTAGTGATCCATGAACCAGGCTCTCCCATCATTGGTTTGAAGGATGTCGTGGAGGAAAAACGGGAAATGGCAAGTTTTGATGGTACAAACCCGTGGGTTTCTTGTACGGTTTCTTTGGGAAATCAAGCCAGTGAACAATTCTCACCTTCAAAAACACATGACATCTTATAATGTTAGTAACGCAATAACAAGCCATTTTTGGATGGTTTTCCCATTTACTGGAGCCATCCAGTCGCTGGCCTTTCGAGCTAGGTATGGGATACAGGCTTCACTTTGCTACACATCGATTCCGAGAAACTCACGGGCTGGAAGTAGGGAAGCCCTGGGGTGAAGCCTGGTGACTTGAAGTACTTGTGGGCGGGGCCATTCGCGACACTTTAAGGAGGGAAGCGCCTGTCGCAACAAAATGGTCGGGAGTTTGAGCAACTGAAATGGCTGCATGTATATATATATATACATAATATAGATATGATTGGAGATGTCTATTTGTACATCATATATTATACACACATCACTGATCACTGATGGAGAAACTCACCAAGCGAAGGGCTTTCTGGGTCGTCAAGGCGCCATAAAATCCATAGCTCACTTTTGGGCGACAAAAAGTGAGCAATTGACCCACCAAATTTGTCAGTAAAAGCCATCCATAGAATCATCGAATCCATAGCCATCCATTTTTGGGAGAATCTTGACCCTTCGGCATTTTTTGAAGCGGCTAGCTAATCTGAAAAAAAAGCCTCTGGTTTTTTCAACCATGGCAGCCGTGGAAAATCCACCATTTAGTTCGATGATTTTTCCATTAGAGCCTCCGCTTACCATTCAATAGATGATTGTTCCATTTATTGGATGTTTTGATGGGAAAAATCAACTAAACACGGATGACACCGGCCTTTTCATCCAACTATCATGTCCCACCACCGAATGGTCGCCCAAGGCCCTTCGAAATCTTCAAGCAGATTGATATCGACCCCTGCGATGGCTTGATTTCCATGAAGGATGCCCTTGGAATGACCGGGTATCAGTGCAAGTTGGTTGGGTATCTATTTTGGGTGATCATGAACAAATCATGGGAAGTGAAGGCCATCCCATGATATTTTATCCCATTGTTGGGTACTTGAGTTTCAGAATCTTCGATGGATTATCATATAATATAATACAATGTGTATATATATTTATGTATATATATATATATATGTACATGCGTATAAAGACATCGTATAAAGAAAAAGCATTTCATATACGCATCTATACCAATCATGATACATACATAATGTGGTAAACCCAATGCCATAGACCTACCATTCGAGGATGGTAAAGATACAGCCCAGCTATGGTAAATATTGGGGATGGTTTACGGCATAGGGTTTACCACATAGATGCGAAATCAATATCAATATGGAATGTAATTATCAGCCCCCGGTATTAGTATATCATATGATAAAAGTTATAAAAACTCCCGGTGTCTAAAAAGTACGTCTTTAGTCAATTGACGCCTGGTGTGGATCTTTGATCTTCTAGGAGTGGAAGAACTACTTCAAGGAAGCAGCTGAGACCATTGCGGCGGAGATGGTCCCTGGTCAGCGTCAGCAGATCTCTGCAGTTTCACCAAGAAATATGGGGATTCTATATGATTTTATGGTTTATGAACCAGCCAAACCTGATATGTAATTGGGAATATCATTGGAATACAACGGGAGATAGCACCAACAATTTATGATATGGCCATTTAAGGGAACACACGATGATCATCCGCTGGACTTGGCTGAGGAAGAGAAGGGCACCACCGATTTTTCGCAGCAAGTGAAGGTGTGGGTTCACAGCCAGCTGTGAGGGTCGGGGGTGGTCCGCCGCAAAAACACAAGTGGCAACAGAAACAAAATTGCAAAAATCCATAAAGATACGCCACACCACACTTGCCGTTTTGATACTGTAGGGAACATGCATGAAAATGATGGGTAAACACAGGATTGTGAGGGGGCTACTTTCACGTATGTTCAAACATATTTTGGTGGTCATTTGTTTTTCTACCTGTTCAGGGACCACTATAGACATCTGTTATTTGGAAAATGTGTTTTTTTCACAAGCCAACCATGAATGTAGATCATTTCCGAACGGAAAACCAGTGGATTTCCATAGATTGTGTGGTAACCATTGTTAACCACTGTCGACCATGACAAAAATCCAGCAGTTCACCATCATCAACCCCTCAAAGTGGGATGAACAACCAACTATGTTTTCAATCAAAACGTATCAAAAGCACTATCAATCACTGTTCACCATTATATATTACCCTCTGACCCTCTGGTAAACTAACATAATTATGGAAAATCACAATTTTTAATGGGAAAATCCTCTATTTCTATGGCCAATTTCCATAGTTACGTTAGTTTACCAGAGGGTAGCAACTATTAGCAACTATTTATTATCCCCTCATCCAAGTAGTATCCCCACATCCCGATTTTCGAATGCCAGTTGCGCGGACACGCGATGAAGAACAGCGCCGCCAAAAATCGAAGGTCGGAGCCACCGAGCGCATTCACAGCGACAGGGTTTCTCAGGGTTTTCCTCATCTTTCAAAGATGGATGATTATGATTATTGATTTGCCAGAATCTGATAGATACAAGATATACATAGTGATATACATACAATTATATATACATAGTGATATATATATATATATAATTATATATATATGTATGTATAAGTATGTATATATATATACACGATATATCAGAAACTATCATAACTGAGAATGAAGAAGCGGTCTGTAAGGATTTTAACTCTGCTGATCTCTGCCGCCTGGAAAGGAATCGCAAGTCGGCCTATGACCAGGAGGGATGAATGACGGGGGGATGTAGCACGGATCATGGCAATCTGTGTAGGGAATGTCCATTAATGGTGATTAATATCCATTTATAACGGTGAATATCTATTTTATTGTGATTGACAATACCAGCATGGTTTAGCCTCTGGTAATTTGATATAGCTGTGGAACATGACAGTTTTTAAATACGTAAATTAGGTAAATCATAGCAATGTGAAATTACCGGAAGGTAATAAACCATTGGATTATAGAATTCTAGTCCAATTAAAAACAGAAACTCAACTTCATAAGTTAGCTCGATGGTTGTTTGCGAGGTAATTGTGACACATCCAAGAACAAACAATACATAGTTTTACCACTTGTGGTTTGTTACTATGTTATAGACTAGATGGGACATGGCAATTGAGAATCCTCTACAAATGGAGGTTTTACTGGGAAACTCATTTATACATGGAGGTTTTGATGGGAAAAATCAACTAAAAATGGTGGATTTTCCAGCCATGTTTGATGACACACAGGAGGGTATAACTGGTGGGCTTTGTCACATCAACTAGCCTCAGGATCCGTGGCTGTTGCAGATGAAAGAGAAACAAGCCATCACGAAGCAGGAAGAGGAGTGCGTTGGGGCTTCGCGCAGAGGGAAGCCATTTCGCAGATGTCAACTCCAAGCGGTTTGGTCCGGCTTGACGGAGCAAGAATGCAGGTTTGGAAGCAGATATTGTGGATACAAAGCAAGAAAGAACGAGTAGTTGGTAAGTGGGTAGACGTATCATGTCAGCCCATGACCCAAACCCCCTTTGTTCATTGGGAGCTAGTTGTAGCCACTGGCTAGTTGCAACTCTGTGAGTCAAAACCTCTATTTCAGACCTTGATTTGGATTCCTATTTCAAACCTTGATTTGGATTCGGGATGAATCATGATGAAGATCCATAAGTCCAAGCTATTGCGAACTGTTCTTTTGCTGTTCCACAAGGTGGGTAGATCCAAAACTCAGGACTTTCGCCGCCGGGTCACCGACAAGTTGATGGCGCTGCAGGAGACGGAGCAACTTCCCCCGCTGGCAACCGGGGGGTGACCACGAGAAATGGTGGACTTAACCATACTTGCCCTTTGGTAAACTAATATAGCCATGGAAAAAATTGGTCATCTACAGTTGATTTACCTATAAAAAATGATGCTTTTGCATAGCTATGGTAGTTTACCAGAGAGTAAGCTTCAAAAATGGCTAGTAATCGTGATTGAATCAACCATGGGGAAGATGGACAAGATGGGACGAGCCAGAATTTTTAAATAGAAGTCTCATCGATGGATGAAGATGGGACGATTCTGCCATGTTTGAATACTCGAAGGTAGATGGAATCTTGGCCACAACCTTTCCTGTCAAATGTAGGGTTTGACTCCACTATTCCCCAATGGACATGGGTAGTTATTGCACTCTTACTTCCTCAGATTTTCCCACAGCTTGTGCTCGGATTTTTGTCAACCCGAAGATTTTTGATATGGAACCAGAACCAAATATCAAAATTGGAGAGTAAAACCCATGGGTCTTCCTGTAATGTCAAGCCCGGATCAGTAAACCAACCCTGGTTGACTTATAGGGGGAATTTCGACCAAACGGAATGTCATTTGATACTACAAAAACCTCGCAACGACAATCAGCCAGGTGGTTCATTAATCCGTGGTTGCAAACCAACTGATATTCTCCACCACAGATATAGATGTTGGTCACATAGTTCTCCAACCAACTGGTATCAATCCGTTGCCATCATAGATATTCTCTTCCACCAACTGAACAAGTTGCAAGATCTGCGAATCTCCAACCATGGTTCTTGTGGGATGGTCATCAATCCATAAGGTATTTATAACATTTCTAGACCCATTATGAGGATTCCATTATGGGATGCATGACCATACTATACTAGTCCCATCTTTTGACCATAGCACTTTTTTTTTTTTTTTTGGGGGGGGGAGGTGATCAAAATGATCAACCCCTTGGAATGGACTACTGTATTTCATACTACAAATCCCAAACTCCAATGTAGAATATATATATATATATATATAGGCTATAGGATATAAATGCATGAACATAGATACAACTATGTATTATATACAGTATATATATATATGTATACAGTATATATATACAGTATATATATATATACAGTATATATATACATATTAGAAATATTAGAAATATTAGAAATATTAGAAATATTATACATATTATACATATTAATATTATACATATTATACATATTATACATATTATACATATTATACATATTATACATATTATACATATTATACATATTATACATATTATACATATACATATTATACATATACATATTATACATATACATATTATACATATTATACATATTATACATATTATACATATTATACATATACATATTATACATATTATACATATATTATACACATACATATTATACATATTATACATATTATACATATTATACATATACATATACATATACATATACATATACATATACATATTACATATACATGTACATATACATATACATATACATATGTATGTATGCGCATACATATGCAAGTATATATATATATATTTAAAGACAGAATATGTGTTATCCATGTAGAGTGTTTCAAGTCATCCATGTTGTTGGAACATAAGTATTAATAGGTCAACCATCCGCTTAATCAATAGTACATACATATGCATGTAGTGATGTTTATCAAACTACCAAAATTTCCAATCTTCTCTTGTAAGTGTAATTCTCCCACAGGTTCCCACGATTATCCCATACATTCACATCATTTTCCCATACTATTCGCATATTTCTCCCATTTTCTTGGTGAAAGCCACCATTTTTACATGATATTTTTCCATAATATTCCCATATTTCCCATCCCTTTCCCAGATATTTCCCATAGATTTCTCATAGATTTCCCATATGCCATAGATTTCCCATAGATTTCCCATACATTTCCCATCCATTTCCAGGGTTTTCCCCGGGTGATTTCCGGATGAACAACTCCCCATTTCCAAGGTCCTTCACCTTCGGTCGCGAGTGGCTCTGCGATGTGGATGGCAAGCTGTCGCCCGTGCGGCGCAGTGTCATCGTGGAGGAGGCGGAGAAAATCATTGGAAAATGAAAGGAACATGGTGATTTAGTGGGATTTTAATGGTATTTTAATGGGATTTTAATGCGATTTTCATGGGATTTTAATGGGAATTTATGGTGATTCATAGGGATTCATGGGATGTACCCTCTGCTAAATTCGCATAGACCCTGAAAATCACGATTTTTCAGTGGAAACTAATCTTGCAACCCCTATCTGCCAGGGTCTATGTTAACTTACTGGAAGGTATAGTACATTCTGATATGATACAATTATAGTTATAGTGTAATACTATTATTGTACTATCACTATAGTTACAGTACTATAGTTACTACTGTTGCTATAATTATAATAATGATTACTATATAAATATATAAGTATAGTACTAGGTTGGTTCTAACTACTATAATCATACTTGGATACAACTGTAGTCAAAGTTAGATGTAGCTATGATAGTAGTTACTTACAATTGTAATGATAATTAGTTACAAGTAGAAACGTCATGTGAACTATGTATGTATCAATACATGATTTGTGCATATATCTATCTATTATGATTATAGTGTACATTATTTGTCAGCATGGCTGACATATACTGTGACTTCTAGTCTTTATGATTTACGTACATTTTTTTTTCCCTCTCTCTCTCTCTAGATAGATCGATAGAACAAAAGATCGATCGACAGATGAATAGATCGATTGATAGATAGAAAGATACCTACATACATTCATACATTGACACTATATATGTATACATAACAGGAAATAGTGATATACCTTTTGTTTACTTATGCACATTCATAGACAATCATCCTGAAGTAGATAGAATATGGAGATATCAACAAATCCTAAAATGAAAAGATGTTTGAAAATGACATTCTACGATTCTACTCCAGGATGGCTATATACATATACAGTAGGGCTATACCCAATAGCATAGACATTTTAATACTACCCATCTGGGTTTCTTATATCCCTAGTTTATTCTGGATATTTTACATATACCATCATCTTGGAGGAATACATGATATCATCATATTATCATTGATATTCTTATTGTAATGATGTATTCCTTAATGATACAGTATTCTCATATATCAAATATGCCATAATTATGTACCACTTCATGTATATATATATATATATATGTATCATACATCATATACATATATATATATATATATACACAGTATATATATATATATACTGGTATCAGTATATGACAATGGTATATTATCAGTATATTGTGTATATATCGTCATATCTATTGTATATCCTCTGGTAAATTAGCATAGATCCTGAACATCACATATTTTTTGGTGGAAACTAATCTGCAACCCCTATCTGCCAGGGTCTATGTCAATTTACTGGAGGGTATACCCTCTGGTAATTTAACATAGCTATTGAAAATGGCCATTTATAGTTGATTTACCCATTAAAAGTGCTGATTTTCCATAGTTATGTTCGTTTACCAGAGAGCATCTTCTACCGAACTACGTTTAAATGGAGGTTTATAGCTGGGAAAATCATCCAAAATTGGCCAGCTATTCCATTGCTATGTTAAATAACCAGAGGGTATCTCTACATGATCTCATCATCCCGAAGCCTCCGCAGGTGGCTGAGAAGCTTCGGCTCTTCTCGCTGCCGAGTCCGGCCCTAGTGGACCTGAAGAGCCTTCACAGGACACTGTGGTCTATGGGGGGTTGACATGGTGATTTGATAGGATCCAACCAGCAAAAACTGGGTGATTCTATGGAATTTAACTAGCAAGAATTGGTGATTTGATAGGATTTCACCACGAAAAACAGATGACTTTAGAGGATCTAAGCGAAAATGGTATAACCACATGGTGGTTGAATTGAAACTCGGAAATGGTTGTGTTTGAAAATAGAGTAACCCTACATTTGATGATTCATCATTGCCGACCATTAAGGTGGCAATTTTGGAGGTATCCCATATTTTCAGATTGAACAATTGGGATTCAATATAATGATTTAACAATCGAAAAGTAGGGAGTCAACTCGCATTAAATGGGTTTTGAAACATGAACAATTGCCATTGAGCTGGCAATACCGGTAGAGCACCCTTCATCGCGACATGAGGATTTGATCAGAAATGAGGAGAAAAGCAACAACCAGGATGGGTAAAAAATGGTGAGAGAAAACCAGCAGACAAAGTGGACACAGTCATCCAAATTAGGGCCTTGGGTTTCATCGGATACAACTCCATTCGCATGCGTGAATCGAACGCAATGGGCAAATATCCGTGCATAACGGATAAACACACATATGATACATCCACAACTAGTTAGAATGCGGGCAAACATGTCTTTATAAGGACCATAAACGGAGGCTCAATAGGGTAAAAACTGAATATCGATGGCTCCAGCAATACTTAGAATGGAGCAAACAAAATCAATGGCATATGTACATACACATATATATATATACACTGGTTGGTGCTTTCAAACAATTATTCTTTTTCAACCATACTTGGAGATGATTGGCAAAGACGACGAAGTCACGGGCGAAGCAACATCACTGGAAGCCCGGTATTCGTGCTTGGATTCAAACATCCATGGATTTCATGGTGAAAAAAGGCTGAACCTTCCTGATGGCAAACAGTTTATATTCTAGATGTATATATATATATATATCTACATAAATGGTGAATTGGATGGATTGACATCCAATTGAATCCATTTTTGAGATGTTCTCATCTCAGAATAGCTGACTGGATGGGTTCATGATGATCCCTCCAGGAGCATCAGCATGACGTTGGACTCCAAGGTGGATGTGCGGGGGTTGAAGCATCAGAAATGCTGGGAGTAGACCAAACATAAATGCTGATTTCACTGGAATGCATTTCTTCAGTTTATTCAGTTTGTTCAGTTCCATGGGGCATACCCACATTTTTTCCTATTTCGATGGCGAACATTTTCGGAGCTTCAGATTTTTGGGATGCCATCCTGATCAGCTTCCATTCGTGTCCACAAAGATGGAGGGCTTTGCCACCAATCTATGGCATGTCGAATGGTCATTTTTTATTTCAACCATGCCATTTTCGGGGTACCCAGGTCCCCGATTTTCAGAGAAACCCATTTGATTTCATGGCACCCAGCCGTCTGTCTCTGCGAAAGGATCGAAGCTGTCAACGCTCTTGGATTGATTGTCTTCTGCGACCAAGTCTGACCAATTCTTAGTGGTTTCACGCCATTTTTTTAGACTAGACCTTTTAACCACGGCCTGAAACTCTTCTCATGCCGAAACTCGTTCGTTTTTCTCCAGATTCAATCCGAAGCTTCTGCATTTCCTCCAATTTCCCCCCCCCCCGATCTTTTCCTGATTCGTCCGAAGTCTCCCCCAAGTTGGGTGAAGGAGGAATCCGAGATGGACTACAGCCTGTTGCCATACCTCACCATCTCGCAGGTCGGCCACTGGAAACGACTGGGAATGGTGAGTGGTAAGTTTCACCCTTGGAATAATGGTGATTTATGTAGAGTTTAAGCAACAAGAATGGATGATTAATGGATATTAGATGATAATTAATGGATCATTATTGATACTATATATATATATATAATACACAAATATACCCTCTGGTAATCAAATGTGGCTGGCTGGGAATCCCCGAAATAAATGGAGGCTTTGATGGGGAACCATCGAACTTCATGGTGTTTTTTCGTTGCTATGTTTGGGAACTGGAGGGTACAGTATATTCACGGTTCAATTCCACCTTCTGTGGGTTATCAACTCCTCAATTCCTGACTGATCCGGTTGGACCCTGCCAGATCCTGCCAGGAGGAGGGTGGTCGCACGCCCAGCGGCACTGATCCGGGGAGCATTTTGGTGATGAACTTGACAGAATATGCCCAGGAAATCGAGGACTCCAGGGGACTCCTTGCTGATACCTTGGGCCTTGGATAATCCAAGGAGCCGTACTCATCCATCATTTTGAGGAGTTTCCCACCCCCCCAAAAATGGGGAACCGGCAGATGTGATCATTGGCATAGGAGGCCTTTGTTTGTTGGGGGTAGCCTGGGGTAAACGGGTAAACCGATGCCTAAAACGTTCTCACATGAAAGTGTTGACCTGCTAGAAATGTGTCTCAAGATGACCAGATGGAGGGTCAGCCTGGCACAGAAACTGACACTCACAGGCTCCATTTGTGCCAAATTTTTGAGTGTTACGAATATCCTTAGCTGCCTTAGCTCAACAACTTGGTGAACATGGTAGATCATCCACAAATACAGGTAGGTGTAGCGAAGACAGAAATAACACAGAATGACTCGGGGAGAAGTGGTGAAGACTGGGTCAACCCACTGGATAGTGGATGGTCATCCACACATCTTTTGCTATTTTTACCAGCTAAACAATGTTCAATATTGCATACCATCCGGCAATCAAACGTGGCAATGGAAAATAGCAAATTTATACATGATTTTCCCAGATATATTAAACCTCCATTTAGTTCGGGGATTTCCCAGCCAGCCAAATTTGATGAAACCAGAACGTATATATCAATATTGATCCATTAATTGTCCTCCAATGATCCATTAATATTCCATTATTGTTGGTAAAATCTCCAGTATTCACCATTCACAGATGATGGGTAGAACACTAGTTATCCATGAATTGTCAATTGCTGTTGGTAACTATTATATACCTTTATATGCCCGTCGAAAAATATCCGATTCATCCATGAAATTGTCCATGAACTACATCAGTTATACGATCATCTCTCATGGATGATGAGATTCCCTGTTAGCCGCACTTTTGGCACACCACGATGTTTATTGTTGAAATCGACATCAAAATCACCATCATTCCCAGGTTTTTCAACTGACCTCCCCAGGACCAGTTGGAAAGCATCCCGTTGCACGGCAGCATGAGCTTCTCCACTGCTCTGGTGGAGACCCAGCGTGCCGTCATTCAGCTTCTAGCGAAGCGCCACTCGGCGATGTTGGGCGATGTTGGGGAAGCGGGGAAGGGGACGAGGGACGGTTGAGGGGTGGGGGATGTTGGGGGTTAGTTGATGTTAGTTTATGTTGGCTTTCTTTTGGTTGGTTTTCAAGAAGAGTAGAAGTGTGTGCTATGATTTGTGGAGTCGTGTATATATTGTTCATTGAGTGAGTAGAGTGTTTTCTCACCCAAAGTCATGCTACATCTTGGTTGGGCTCCAATTTTCCAACCAAACGGAACTTCCACCGTGCGTAGGCACAAACGAGAATCATCGATGCATTTCCACCGTATACTGATACAACGCTAATCTGGGTAGCTGGGGTTGCCCTCTGGTAAACCAAATGGCAACGACACATCAGCAATAGAAACAAGTTATTTATTTCGACTTACCATCTGGTAATCAAACGTGGCGATTGGAAGTCCCCTATAAATGGAGGTTTTAATGGGAGAATCCCCTATAAAATGGTGGATTTTTATTGCCATGTTTGATTACCAGAGGGTATGTCGGCCAGCCATGTGATTTTAAACAGACAGCATCAATGGCAAGTTGCTTGCTGACCTCACGACCTCCAGTGGTGAGTAGTGGCGAGTCCCTAAACTGGCCGAGATTTAAGGCTTTCCAATGATCAATTGCCGAGGTTCTTGGTACATCTTCAAACCTCCCGTCCTGTGTCCAGACTTTTAAAAAAGTGACCCATAGCCAACGAGCGTTTGTGAATAACATGCCAATACCTCCCTATGAATGGCTCATCATCAGTGGTAAATGTCCGATCATTTTTGCTAGCCGAACATTTTCCCTCTGTACTTGATATGAATTATGATCATTTGCCCATGAATGATAAATATCATAAATCTCCACTATTCATGACCTCTGCCCCAAGAATGGATGCTATAAAACTACGCAAGAACGGCATCTTTTTGTGGGTCCACCGTACCACAATGACATGACCCATACCCCAATCGACGTAGAATCTGATAGTTGATCACCATTTTTTTACAGGTGGATTTATATTTTACCCTCTGGTGAACTAACATAACTATGGAAAATCACAATTTTTCATGGGAAAATCAGCTATAAATGGCCATTTTCAATAGCTATGTTAGTTCACCAGAGGGTATACTCCATATTTTATTTAATAATGTGAATGATCCAATCTTTCTCCACTCTCCCCTTTTTCATCATTTCGAGACTTGTCCCAGGACTGGGCTTGGTCGCCGTCATGGAGCCGCCTCTTGGCCGGATTTTTGGTGATGTTGCTGTTAAAGCAGCAGAAAAAGATAGGGATTTAACCGTCCACAACAGGGACGATAGATATGATGGGTAGATAACCAATGATGATTTGGTTGGTGATCTGATCCCTTTTTGATATTCCAGCGCGGAAGTGGGATGTTTACGGTTAAATCAGGAGCATATGTTTCCAAGGGTTGAAACCATCAGGAACAGCAGGATACCCTAGACTTGTGATTTTAAGTGGGAAAATCATGATCAAGCCGAAAGGAAACAGGAGATTCAACCGGCAAAAATATGGGGTTTCATTGGCCACAACTGGACTTTAAGAAACTTGAAGGTTTGTCTAGCAATGTGGGATTTATCCCAAGCCATGGCACTCTGGTTATAAATGTGGAAGATGATTTTTACCATATTTTCTCAACCGTGAGATTTTGAAAAAACGCCTATTTTCACCATAAAAAAAACCCAGCAATTCTAGGCTAGGATACTCTTTTCCCCCCCCCCTACCCACCAGGCGTGGGGCCAATCAAGAATTGGTGGTGTACAATGTGGCCCCTGATTTCGTGCAGAACATTGAGATTCAGCGGGGGAGCCCACCTGGGAGACGCCTGTCTGCTTTGCATGTGGCTGGACAAGGACCTCACCACGGTGAGTACTGGGGAAGCACGGCAAAAGGGCGTTCTTTTTGACAGGTTGTTCGAAGTATACATCGGGGTCATGGCCTTCATGATTCGTCAAGGTTGGTGAAAGATTTGGACATGAACAATTCAGATGTTCCAAAAACTTTGGTTTTCTGACCAACATCCAGCGTGAAATGCTGTCGGGGTTTGACTGATTTGGGAAGCCAACAGTTTTGAGAAACCCTCCCAGAATTGGCTCAAAACTTGGTAAACCTCCTGTGGATATCCTTGCATTTGGATGGCAAAACCATGATTTCCTGTACCCTCTGAGAATCAAACACGGCTTGCTGGCAAATCCACCGTGTATATAGTTCAATGATTTTCCCAGCTATAAACCTCCCAGCCAGCCATATTTGATGACGTAGAAAGGCTCAATGGCCTGCGACAGAACGAGGGCTGCATGTTCAATGAGCTGCTCGGCCTGGCAATATGCTGGATGTTTGTAAAGTTGGATATGAAAGGGGTTGTCCAAGAATTGGATATATCCCAAAATTGCAGTTTTGATTTGGACAATGATGATAAACCATGGGATTTGGGGTACCAAATTTTTGAGCCAAACCAAAATTAGTAAAGGATAGGAATGAGAAATCAGATACAACTAAAGAACCCTATTCAAGACCATCCAAGATAGAAAGAAGTGCTAAAACATAGTCCTTCGCAGCATCATTTTGGCTGGAGATTCTGCGATTGGGATATCTATCCCCCACAAGAGTATCTGTTCTGCCCGAAGCTATTCCAGTGCTCTGATGCCATCGATGAGAACATTGAAAAGTTGGTGAACCTGGAGTGAACCTGTAGCGACGAACAACAGAGCGAGCACAAGATGAATATGAAAGAGCCGACAGAACCTTGAGATGGCGCCCTTGAAAATGGGTGAATCTGAATCAATCAGAAAAATATGGAAAACTGATATGCAACAACTTTTTTGGGCTTCCAGGTTTGGTAACTAGCCGCAAAGGTCCGCGCGAAGGACAACCAATGCCCATGCAGCAATGCTGGCTCTAACTCGTAGCATCAGAGATAATAGCATTGGTAGCTGCTTGGATTCCATCTGGAATCGTGGTTCATCACCATCACCATCACCATCACCATCACCATCACCATCATCATCATCATCATCATCATCATCATCATCATCATCATCATCATCATCATCATCATCANCCATCACCATCACCATCACCATCACCATCACCATCATCATCATCATCATCATCATCATCATCATCATCATCATCATCATCATCATCATCATCATCATCACCACGATCATCACCACGATCATCACCACGATCATCACCACGATCATCACCACGATCATCACCACGATCATCACCACGATCATCACCACGATCATCATCATCATCATCATCATCATCATCATCATCATCATCATCATCATCATCATCATCATCACCATCATCATCATCATCATCATCATCATCATCATCATCATCATCATCATCATCATCATCATCACCATCATCATCATCATCATCATCATCATCATCATCATGATCGACCATGATCATGATCCTCATCCTCATCCTCATCCTCATGCTCATCCTCGTCATGGTTGTTGTCATTGTCATCCTCGTCCTCATTGCCATTGTCATTGTCATCGTTACTCTCATCTCTCATACTCCTCCTCATCATCATCGTCCTCCTCCTCCTCCTTCTCCTCCTCCTCCTCGTCATCCTTATCATTTTCATCTACATCATGCTCATCACCTCATCTCTTCGTTCATTGGTGAGATTGAAAAATCAATGCCTATCATGGGCATTTCTCCATGCTGGTGGCCTTGCACTTGGGCTAAGAAGGGCTCTGTGCTTTGATGTTGCGGTTGTGATCTTGCTGATTAATTATTGTTACAGTTCTTACAGGGCGGGGGGGATCTCCAAACACATGCTGACACAAGTGGACTCTTTTCTGAGTAAATGGAGGATCTTCACCCAATCATGGGTTCTTCATGGCTTTTTTCCTGTGTTTGTTGATTCCATCTTCCAACTCTCACCACGTGCAATCGTTTGAGCTCAGGGATCTTTCAGAGGAAGAGAGGAAACTCGCTCGTGTCGGGGAATGCTCAGATCTCCTGGCCTGCAACCACAAGGGATTCTAAAACCGGAGGCTTAAACATCCGGACATTGGGGCAGATAATCCAAGTGTCTTGATTGTTTGAAATCTATCACTACTTGTTGCTTGTTTCAGATAGCAATGGACGCATCCTTTTTGGAAGGGATACACATCGAATCATGGACACATCGGGGACTTTGCAATGGGTTGGGCTCCAAGATCATCAGTTTCCAGTGGTGAACCGAGGGAGTGATTCGGAGCGGGTTTCGCCAGTTGGAGCAGGTAGAGTTTCCCAACCAGATGATACTCTGTCATTTTTGTTGTATGACACTCACGTGAATATAAAGGAACACACACACACACAGAGATATATATATATATATACACACACATGTATACATACACTTGCACAGAAATTCCCAAATATTACTATATCTGTGGACATACGCCATGTACACGTCAGAAACACCTCTGCACGAATCCAAATCCATCATCTACCAACACCGACATTCGGAGGTCCTCTCTGAGAACCTTGGTTTCCTGACAACTCGCAACAGCGACGGTAGCCTTTCGGTGCCTGACCCAGAGCCCAGAGCGTCCATTCCAACTGGAATGAATGTGTATATATAATTATATATATATATATGTAGATAGAATAGATATGATATACATGATATGCTATATGCATGTCAAATATTATTCGTATATGTATATATATATATATTGTGGTATATCATTTGCATAAGATATGTATACATATATAGATGTATGTATATATTTGTACTACTATCTGGTATATGCGCACGAATAGATGAGTATTTGCGTATATCGCAGTGATTTGGAAATTTCTGACAAGGGATATTGATGTGATAGTTATTGGCGTGTTGCTGATGTGGGATTTAATGCATGTTTCAGTTTCTGGAAAGTGAGGGGTTCCGGCTAGGAGAACCATGAGATGGTCAACAGATTGTTGGAGTCACACCACAACACCAAAATTCCCATGACGAACAATGAGGACATATGAGGACATTCAGGGACCCAGAGTTTTTACACCATTTGGCGATGATCAAATCATTTCTTGTCTCGTGGGGATTGAAGGAAATGAGGGACTGTTCGGGTCCACTGTTCTTGATCTCGATATATGGTGCTTTCACCATAAACCCTCGGGTAATCAAACATGACTCGCTGGAAAATCACCCATGAAAGCGGATGCTTTACCTTTTGAACATGATGATTTCCACCGCCGTTAGAATACCGGAGAGCAACCCCGAGCACAAAAGCGAGTGTTTGAGTCGCAGCATCCATCTGGCCGTTTCATGTTTTTCAGGACTCCCAGAATTGGCTTATAGCAACACCAAGTCATAGATAGAAAAGTGGAAAACCTCGAAATATCATGAAATCTCAAGTGAATATTATCGAAGTAACATCCTGGTTGCAGACTTTTCGGCACCTTTGGGAGTTTTCCCTTTGATTCGGAGAATCCGGAGACGCATCATCTGGATGGGATCACCATGGTCCCATGTGACCGGCGATGGCTCGGACCGAGGCGTTCAATCTCCAGGACTTTGCCAGCGAACTGAGGGAGCAACTGACCTCGCTAGCCATTGGGGAGGAAGTCAGGCAGGGCCAGGCCACAAGGACGAGAAATGAGATCCAATCAAGCTGTATTGATGTCTCTCAAAGTTCCTGTGTTTGATGGGAAAAAAGGTCGTAACATGTTTGTAACTGTGTAGCTATTCCCATTTTCCAGAACCACCATATTGGTGCATGTTGGGAGAAATCGTACTGCAAACCAGCAAACCCACCCACTTTTTTTTGGCACTGGCCTCGGGTGCTGGATGAAGCGTGGCAGGATGCCGATTGGAACCAAAACGGCCGGGGAACCCGGAACCAAAAAGATGGGCTATACCCATAGAATGGCAATTGAATAGGAACGATGATGAATAAATTCTGCTTTTTTTCCTTCGCCTTGAAATTTCAGGTAACCCATATGGCTTAAGCACCACCTGTCTTCGGATTTCGCAGAAGCAAAACTGGGAGTGTCGGCAAGATTGGAAGCAGAGACGGACTTATGACCTGGTCACACTCAGTAGCAATTCAGCTGAAGGCTGAGAAGTGGGTGTGTCTCAAGATAAGGGATTTGCGATCTTTCACAGCCGAGTTAAATTCCCATTCTAATGGGGACGGTTCTGATTTTGCGCAGCGGATTTTCAATATGGGTCCCACCTGCCTCTGGAGCTGATTGCTGAAACGCTGAGATCTGACATCGAATCTCGAGTTCAGTGCTGAAACTGAGATCCCAATCATGTCCCATTATCTACCTATTCTAACTGATACTTCTAGTTCAAGTTCTGTTGTGAGGAGATCCCCAGTTCTGTTGGTGATTGACCTATTTATTATACATCCCATTTCGTCATCTCCATTTCTCCATGGATCCACACTTCAGAAGGCTTGTCATGGATGTGGATCTACCCATTTCCAGTTTTCCCTCTGAAGTCGCTGTAGGAAGAGCAACAGCTCATGGTCTTCCGACTAATCCAAGAGCTAGGCAGGGAAGCGAGGAAAACCATTGGGATGTATCCAGCAAGTGGGAATGGACTGGGGATGACTGGGGTATAACCAACACTATGATATCTGGCTTGTGGGCTCCAGGTTTGGGAAAGAGTTTCTGACAAGTTAGTGGAGCATAAACCTACAGTTTGTTTGAACATCAAGGATCCAACCCCTGAAGTTATGGCCATTGGATGGCTACAGGGCTCCATCAAATCGTCAATAGAAGTGAATGACACTCCATCTATGGTTGCTAATGGTAGGATTCCATCTGTGTTTGTTTGTAGGTCCACTCAAGGAAACTTTCTCACACTATGATGGTGCATTGCATAGTTATTGCCTGTTCAATCACTATTCGATGTTGATTCAGTCCTCATTCTTGTTGATTCACTGCTTCGCAAAAAAGACATTTTGTTGTTGATGACAACTCCGAAGGTTGCTGTCATGAAGTCCCTCGTATTTCACTAGTTCAATCATGTCCAATCCCAATTTTTGTTGCTTGCAGCCCCTTTCCTCGCAATCATTTGGGGTTTTCCTAAAATGCGGGATTCCCAAAACCATGGATTTGAATACTAAAATAGTCTAACTTTGGATGATGTTGGGGTATATACCCTCATTTTAGAAACCTCCATTTCTTGAGTTGGGCCAAGTGCCCAAATGCCAATAGAAATGGGTGTCCTCCATGCAAAGTCTGGGGGAATAGGCCTGGAAGTTCGAGAAGAAGGGACCAAAAAAACGAGGTGCCAGGAATGGGCGGCTTGGATGGGCTGAGAATGGATGGTATGGCTTGGATGATGATGATGATGATGATGATGATGATGATAATAATTATTACTATTGCTATTGTTATTATTTGAATCACCGTTATCATTATTCATTATTATTATCATCATTATTATATCAAAATTATATCATAATACTTATTCTATGATCACGACTATTGTCATTAGTATCATTATGAATGGTCTTTGATGATGATTTTGATCATCGAGCGAGATTTCCAGCTGTCAGCATCTGCCAGGGAAGTGATCATCTCGAACCTCGTGCAGTATTTGAGCATGGCAAAGGAGAGGATGATTGCCGCAGAGGACGGTGCGGGCCCCAACAGCACCGTTCGCCGATTGCGGACGGAGCCCATGGCAACGGACAACTCCAGGCGACCGAAGGCGACATCCGCAGATTGGACAGATTTTTTTTGCGGCAGATATTTGGGGTTGGTGATTTCAAACATTATTTTTTTTGGCTATTGATTAAAATTATTAATTGGTGAGTATTGCCGATTGATGATTGACTATCAATGGCTAGTTTCCGTACTTGTTGTTTGTTCTTGATCATTGATTGCAAATCATTCGCTGATCATCATTACTTTATACCTTAGTAAATCATCAACTGTTACAGTAATTATATGATATGTATATCAATTATTGTCAACATCACTAGGTGTTGATTATTAGCCACCAGTTTTTAACACTAGGTTGTTCATTATTGTTGCTTGTTATTGATTATTATTACTTGCTAAGCAGTTCTTGTTAATATCCGCGCGGTGCCTCAAAACCACCCACAGAATCTGCTCCGCCAAGGCGAGGTATTGGAATTCATCCTGCCGCCACAGGAGAAACAGCGACTTTGATACCATGGTTGTGAGACGGGTGGATTTCTTGGTAGTTTTCTGACCTTGATGTGAACTGGCACATGGAGCCCCCAACAATTGGAACTTTGGAAGATGATGGCATTTTGGTTCTCAATCGCAATGGGTTCCATGTTTGATTTTATCACCGTTGCGATTTGCGGCAACTTTTGGAGGGTATTTGAGATTAGCCATGTTTTTTTTTTTTAAACAGCTACGAAGTCATTCGACATCGAGTATCATGATTCGGATGATCAAACGGACCTTGGTCCAAACGTCGAGTAGCTTTCTGTATGCTCATGGATGTGGACAGCCACACATTTTTGCGCGATCAAGCTGTTTCTTCGGATTCCAACGGGGTGAAGCTAGACCTGAAGCCTACCTGTGTGAGACCAAGGGTTGCAGCATCCTCTGTTCTTGGTCCAACATAGAAGTGCAATAAGGGAACTCAGAGCTTCTAACGATGCAACACACGAAATGAACACAGGGTGAGGCATCCGAAATGGCTAAGTTGACTTAGAAGTTGGTTAACTGGGCTTTATGGGAGATATCACGATATCGTTTTATAATGTTTTATATAGTTCACGCGGGTTGTAAACCAACATCAACCAACAAACCTTACCTTAAGGGGCCAACTTTGCGGCCGTGGCTAGCTCAGCTCCCCGATGTGGATCTGTCTGACAAACTGGGGGGGTACTTAAAGTAAAAAGAAATCCATTGCTTCACCTTCATTTTTCCATCTCAAAATGGCTATCATTGGTCTTAAATCCCCTAAAACGGCTATCATTAAATCCCCTAAAGTGGCTTTCATTGGTCTTAAATCCCTTAAAATTGCTATCGTTAATCCCCTAAAGTGGCTTTCATTGGTCTTAAATCCCCTAAAATTGCTGTCATTGGTCTTAAATCCCCTAAGCTTCTATTATTCCAGATGAGATCCGGATCCGCACCACCGCGTCACCAGCCGACCGGTCACCTTTCCACCCGAGGCAAGAGGCATTTTTTGATCTGGCCAAGGACTATGCCTTTGAGCCGCTTGGAGATGATCGGATGGTGTGTGTTTTGTAGGGGCTAGGGGAAAAAGAAAGATCAGACATGGGAAGAGAATCCAGAGATTCTGATGAGTTGATGAAAAATCATATATACATATATGGGTGTGTCTGAAAATAGGGTATATCTTCAATTATAGCCATTTAATAGGGATTCTAATCACTAACTAATGGATTTAGAGGTACCCTATTTTCAGACAAACCCATATATTTTATCTGGAGATATTAGAAACATATTGTTGAAGTTTATTTTTCAACCCTCGAACTGGGATGATCATTCCAAATGATGAGCATATTTTTCAGGGGGGTGACTCAACCGCCAATCAGATGTGGGACGGTCTACCAATTATCCAATTTAGGGACATGCCTACTGCAATGGGATGGGTTTATATATACAATTTTTCCCCCAATAAAATAACACAGATAGGACACATGTCAGTCTTCAAGCGGATGCGTCCAAGTTGGAGGTTGGTAATGTACCCAATGAAATCGGAACTGGAACTTAAGGGAACAAAATCGAAACGGAAACCACAATTTACCATCAGGTGATCAAAGGTGGCAATGGAAAATCACCAATTTATAGTTGATTTTCCCATGAACACATATAAACTCCTCGATTTAGTTCGGGCTTTTAAATTGCCATGTTTGCTAAACAGAGGGTAATCGAACTTTTACCATGGTCAATGGAGCTGCTGGGCTTGGCGCTTTTTTTGAGGGGTAGTTGGGAGATGAGGAGTGGCAATATCAACTCCAACGCATACAATATATTTACACAAGTACAGTAAGTAATAATGCACCCATATATGCATGTATCATACATCTTCTACAGCTACAGAATAGACAGGCCCTTTTATCCTATACATGTTTATAGACGTATAAGTGTACATATAGATACATATTACACTCATACATATATACATAGATGCATACATGGACTATACATCGATGAAATTCGTGAATAAGGATTGTGGCCTTCCCTAAATTTTGGATATGAAATGTTTCAAGTTTTGGTTTCGACTGTGATACCCTGGCAGGGTGATGTCCCGAACATGTGTCCTCCTCTACCTAAGTATTGCTCATTTGTAGTCCTGAATTTTCCATGACGGTCTAAAACCAAGACTGACTACTGTCGCTTCGGACACACACGCACACACACACACACACCGATCGATGTGGCTCAAATTTGGGACCTAGGTACTGCAAGTTGGTCGTTTTTCGGATGAAACAATCCAATCTAATCTCATTTGAGGATTCATATGCTACAGTAGCCTGAGAACCACCTCCCTGTGTTTCGGTGTTCCCGGCCCTGTTTTTTCAGGTGTGTGAATCGCGTGAACACCAACGATGGCGTGGAAGCGCACCTAGTGCGCATGGCCGTCGAAAAGACCAGTGTGGCGCAAAGGCGCATGTTTTGGTTGGAGTGAAGTCCATTTGTTTCGAAACTAGATACCTTTTAGTAGTCAAACCTGCCTTACGAATTGATTACTCTATGCTGGTAATGTCCATCGGCTTTTTCGTCACATCGTTTGATCAATGGTAACCAGATTTTATGGTATCACCATTCACAACGATTTTTACTTGTGCGGAAAACGAATGCGACCCCATGACAAAGCAACGATATCTTCGTGGCTCATGTCTGTCCAAAAGCGGGTCAATGTCCTCTATTTTATTGCTTCTCCTCGCGATTTACAGTAATTCCCTGGGTTTCAAAGATAAGACAAGGTTTGAAAAGAGTCACATCCCAGCAAATTTCCCCAAAATCGCTATATGGCTATAGATCAAAACTTATTGTGCCTGGGATGTACCAGGCGGAGACGAAGCAGCATCGTGAAGCAAGCGAGCAAGACGGATCTGGAAGAGGCCCGAAATGACGGGACGATGGGATGCGGGGTTGATTCCATCCCAAAAGATCCTCATTTTTTGAGGGACATTTCCAGTAAACCATACAATATGTATGTATACACATATATATATACCCATAGATGTGTATATATATATATGGATATGTATATATATATATACATGGATATGTATACGTATAATGTATACATACATAGTATAAACTTGATATGATAGTTATCTGAACATGGGATTTACCACCCAGTTTATGGTAATACCAACGGGAACATAGTTATAAATAGCCATGAGATTTCGGGGTACAGTACCATATTCTCAGACAAACACACGATAGGGATTTATTAAGAGCACATGTTAAACACCAACCACAACCTTTACAAGGGCTTTTTAAATATATTTCATTTAATCATTTGGGAGATCACCAAGATACCCTCCAGTACATTAACATAGACCCTGGCAGATAGGGGTTGGAAGATTAGTTTCCACTATAAGCTGGTGTTTTCCAAGGTCTATGTTGATTTACCAGATGGTAATATGAAATGTCCCTAAACTTGTCTCCCCAAGACGAATTGATCCAGTACTAAACCAGGGATTTTTTAGAGGGGTATGAAATGGTACGGGGAAGGGAGGAGTGGTGGAGACACACAATTTGCCAAATATTGGGATGCCATTGGGAGCATGTTGATCTATCTTGCTGAAATGTTGATATCACCGACAACGCGCCCAGAAGTTTGCGGCGAAAGTGATAAGCATCAGAATTACCTTGTTTTGGTAAAAGGCGTACACCCAAAATCGTTGAAACATGTTGAATCCAAAACTCATCCCTGGATCATGGGCGCTTTCTTGATTCAATTAATGTCAAGGTGGGATTAATAAACCATGGTTTATTAATCATGGAGGATTCCCCAAATAGTGGTTGACATTAACCATTAGTAGGGGGTTTATTAATCCCACCTTGACATTACCCAAATTAGACCTTGTGTTTGTTGAAGGATGGCACTCCAAAGGATGCCCTACTTCGACGCTTTTCCTCAGGGAAACCCAAACCTCACATTATCCTCACGGTTGGCCCAGGATATTTTTCGAAAGCATCGATGGTAACGTTTGGGTTCAAATTTAGAAACTCTACTTGTTGGTGCAGTTGAGGTTACTCTTACATAACTATGGTTAAAACATGTTAAAAATCTATCCACTTCGTTCACTGGAACTGCATTTCCAAGGAGGTGGTATAGCAGTGATTGCTGCTGAACTGTCTGAATTTCTAATTTGCGGATCCCCACTGTGTAGTGTTGTTGGCTACATACGAGGTATGGCAAAGTTCCCAGCTCGTATTGGCTCAAACACTATGATGTTTGGCAAATATTCCTTTTACTCGTATTGCATACATAGATTATACTTCCGTTTAGTTCTACTACCAGAAAACCCAATATTGCTCGCAGTAGGGGGTCTATTTTTGTTGGCTGAATTCCGAGTTCCTTGTTGAAATTCAATGCTAGTGTTGGTAAGACCTACACTTCTTGTGGGTGAACCTGCTTTCTACACTGATTTGGAGGTTTCTTGAAATGGGGGTACCCTCAAATCTTCCAAGATTAGATCGCTTTGGCATTTCAAACCTATGGTGACTTGGGGTACCCCAATCTTGGGAACCCCCCATTCCTAGCTGGAGGAGTTTTTCACCACTGCTCAAGGTTGTGCCGATCATCAAGCCACCCACGCCGGATCCGGACGATGCTGAGGTGAGACGGAGAGTTTTTTCTCGGGGATGGTCATCCCTCTGGTAAACTAACATAGCTATTGAAAATTGCCATAGAAATAGTGGATTTTCCCATAAAAAATGGTGATTTTCCATAGTTATGTTAGTTTACCAGACTGGATTGAATTATAAAGACCTCATTGCGATGTCACTGGAATGATGGGAGTTGGATTGGGGTAACTATCCCCAAACAGCTGAAGTTTTCAGGTTGTTGAATTCTTATCATTTAACCAGAGAAATGGGGAATCGACCAGCCGCAATGGGAAGTTTTCACCTTGGAAACTGGTTGAGAAAAACCAGAATGTGATGGAATACTAGATTTATATGGGATTTATCATGATTTATGAATTTGGTTCATCTGTAGCTTTTTAAAGGGGCCCATCTTGAATCCTTCAGCCGATGGGGATTTGGCCCTGGGAAATCACTGGGTCAATGCCAAACCCAAGTGAGTCGAGGACGATCCCAGCCAAGAATGTTCTGGCAGCGTTTTCGGGATTTAAACTACAGGGATTCTGGTGATGTTCCGATACATATATATATATATATGTTCATAGTAATATATATATATATACATATCTATATTCATAGTAATGTAATTATATATTTATATGTATATTCATAGTAATATATATATATATATATTCATAGTAATATATATATATATACATATATATATATACATATATATATATATATATCTATACACATAATAAACACATATACATGGGCATAGTTTTGTTTTCAATGATTCCAATTGGCGTTCATATTTTTGGGATGGGAGGTGGCTCAACCACCAATCAGAAATAGCCCCCAATTCCTGCGGTTCTAAAGTCTATGCTTTCCCCATTGAGGGCCAAAAAAATGGTTGATGAGTTTCTCAATATGATATTCCAGGCATATCCAAATTATACGCCAAGTTTGTAGGTTCTATCATGTTGTGTCCCCATTTCACCTACAAGAGTCAACTGTTTGCCATAAAACTGGTGGTCCCGCAGCCATCTCTCGCCATCCATACGACCAGGTCGAATCCTCAAGTAGTGAAGGCCTTGAAGACTCAAGCCAGGTGCTGTCTGTGGCGCTTGTACAACCAGCTGGTGATACTGTGGATGCCTTTACCATGCCTGCACCATGACTGGGGATCATTGGACCATGATCCCCTACGGTTTTTTTTTTCCCCAATTTCAGAAAAACCTCAAACTTGGGGATGGATCATTGTAGTTATCACACCGTTTTGCCGTAATTATCAACTATGATCCGACTATTCTACCACTAGATATC
Organism: Symbiodinium sp. clade C Y103; assembly: GCA_003297045.1. NCBI lineage: Eukaryota > Dinophyceae > Suessiales > Symbiodiniaceae > Cladocopium > Cladocopium sp. clade C. The sequence goes on along the minus strand of BGPT01000560.1, from coordinate 111,892 downwards.
TTTGGTAAATCCCTGAAACTGTTATACAAACTAAGGATTTTTCAGTCCCAGCCTCTCTGGGTATTTGTTGGGTATTTTACATGGACCAGTCGATTTGGTGTGCTTCTTCAGTTTAAGTCATTCTCTTGTGAAGTTCCATGTTTTGGATGGTTTTTCACACTATGGCTGCTGGTGCCTGAAATCCTGCTTTGGGATGATGATCATAAAAACGCCCCGATGGTTGATGGTGTTTTTGAGGAACAGCAACAGCAGGGAGTTCTCGTGTTGTCAACGAAACCACAGCGTTGCACCATTTTGTTGTTGTGAACATTTCATATAGGGGTAGGGGTGGTGCATGCAATTGCTGGTTGCGTTGGAGCAGTGCATGCTGGAGCTGGTTTGCATGTAAAAAGGGAACGGATGTATGGTGCATTCTCCAGACTATTGAATTTTCAAATTTACACTCCCCTAATCAAACTTGGCAACGGGAAATGAACTCAATGGAGATTTCAATGGGAAAGAATCTCTAGAAAGGGTGGATTTTCCATTGCCATGTTTAATTGCCGGAGGGTAAATCCATAATTAACCACCAAGTATCCTCTAATTCTCCATGAATCATGAATTCTTGTTGGTTAAAAAATCAACCATTGTTCACCATTCTCACACATTGGAAAATGCCCATTGATTTTGGAAATGTACCAGCAGCCCGCCATGTTTGGATCCCCATAGTATGGAGGTTGCCAGATCGCCCACATATCAGGTTGTTGCAACTCATCATATCTGCCATTATGCCCATACATGTTATATTTATTATCATTATTGTCGTACACTGACATATATATATATATACATGTGCAGATCTCATGTATGTGTATATATATATATATACATGAAATATGTATGTCACATCTCCTATACATATATGCCTATATATATACACATGTATATATCCATTGTATACCCTGTAGATCACGGGAGGAATGGATTGCATTCTTGTTGCTTAAATCGCCCATTCATCGGCGTCAGGCCACGTCTCTGAGTTTTGAGGAGCTGCCGGAACCCATCCAACGGAACTCAGGCCCTTGATGTTTCAACCACTAGGGGGCAACAATAGGGGCTCTATATATTGTATATATTATATATCATCGCCTTTTTTTGGTAAATATACTTCATTGTTATTAATTGATTTACATCTTTAATTGATTGTAATTGTGCTTGGTCCATTTTTAGAGTTCCGTGACAGCCGCGTTCAAATGTTCAGTCGTGTTTTTGATGATTGTCCCAATGAGAACAGGGATATGAGCAGCTTTCGGAAGGCTGCTGAGTCACGAAACAAAGAAGATTGCCATATTGTGGATCAACGCCCCACAAATATATAAATGGAACTAAGCAAGACTTGGGATACAGCTAAGAGGTTATCAGGGAATCCAGTGTCACAAACCAATCGACTTATTTTTGTGGGTGTTTTTTGCCCAGCAAAATGCAGATGATCTTCCCAGGTGGGGTGACCCGTCCCCATGAAATCACTTGGGAAATTCTTCCCTATATGTACTCCTGCATAAAGAGGGGATATTTATCCAAGAGTCATTCAGAGCACATGTAGGATTTTTCCTTGGAGGTTTTCCAATCTTCGAGTCCAGGATGGGGTGTTCCTGTGCTCAATTCATGAGAACAGTAGACCACCTCGCGGTGGTCATTTGTGTTGTTAGATTCGATTGTTAGATGCCTTGTAATCATTTATTTCATGAGATACCCAAAGAAATGATTATTGCATTTCATATCATATTTATGAAATATCATGAATCATGGATGTTTGGTTAGATACTTCATCAAATTCATCATCATCTCACCAAGAATATTCAGATGTTCATTTGCTGATTAGATGATTCACCATCTCAGATACCTCGAGACCAGTTGTCGTAAAGCACCGCACCTGGAGCGTTTTTCCTTGATTCAGGTGACGGCTTAGTGGCGCGGGTCTTTCAGCAATACGCTTCAGGAGTTTGCGGGGTGGGGAGTTGACCGTATCAATGGGGATGTCATGGGGAAAAAAATGGTGGATGGGGGATCATCCCAGATAGGGGTAAAGACCCGATTTCAAAAACCTCCATCCATATTCTCGAAAAACATATCCTACTATATGGGGGTTTCTTAGAATGGGGGATCCCCAAGTCACCATAGGTTTCAATACTAAATTGGTCAAGTGACTTGGATGATTTGGCGGTACCCCCATTTTAGGAAAACCCCATATGAATAGGGATAAATGATGATAAATGGGGAAACCAACTATAGTGAGGTTTATGGAGATTTAACCAACAGATGGTGATATTATAGGGATAATTGGGAATATTTCTGACAGGATACCCTCCGGAAATCAAACGTGGCAATGGACAATCCCCATCTATGGATGATTTTTCCATCAAAACCTCAATTTATGGGGGATTTTCCATTTTCCATTTCAATGAGTTTGTTTACCGGAAGCCTTTTTATTTTTTCACAGACTTGATGTGACAGCTGCCTTTGTCTGAAAAATGGAATGTATGCCTCCCACACGGCCATCGAATCAACTGAAAATCATCGGAAAGATGAGAAAAAAATGGGATGATCATCCAGAAATTATAGGCAGTGGCTACAGGTGGCTGCAAGACACACCTGTTGATGGGTGATTTGGTTGGTTAGGGGATGATAGTATCAAACGTGAATTGGGGATTATCAGAATCCATGAAGTGGGAATCCCTGTCAACCAACTGACCGAGGGTTTTGAAGACTGCTCATGTGGGTTAGCCTTCGTTGGATGGATTAGTGGGTGGGTTATGTGTTGTTTACCATGGGGAAAATATACGAACCAGCGAACAATCAAGATTCGAGCAGGGTACTAAGGTTCGACGCGTCATTTTGACTCATTTTGTCTATCATGTCATAGGCCTAGGCCTATGCTGAAAATGAAGGGTTTGATACCTACAAAATGGTGAGTACATATTGTTGATCTTTCCCAAAAGTGTGCCTTCGGCAAGCCCGCCGGCCATAGGCAATTAGCAGTCTTTTCTTGGGACCTCTTGGACTTGGGTATTGAGCAGCTTGCATTGAGCACTCAACGCTTTACATTGAAACGAAGACCCGTGCTATGTGAAATGCGTTTGGGCATCTCTGTCAGTAACATGCGTGTGAGCATTCGGGTTCGTGGGCTTCATCTTGTTCATTGGTGGTAATTTTGGAGGTTTCCCAGCGAATCCCAAATAAAGATAAGCTTGACTAGTTCATATATGATGCCGCCGCCTGAGGCGCATGGCAGCGCTTTCGAGGCGCGTGGCAGCGCCTTCGCGCCTGGTCTAAACCATCATGGCTGGATACATCAAAGTCCATGAATGCTGCTACCGAGCAAAAAAAAGATCAATGACTGGTTGGCTACCAGCTGGTTGCTAGCCAGCAAAATCAATGATCATTTGAATGGGGAAATACATGTTTTGTTGGGGCTATGTCCCATAAATGGGCATACCAGTCATGTGGGTGGTCGAAACAAGGATGCCTGACTCATATCGAGCAAAATCCTGAAACAGTTGGGATGTTCGCTTACACAATTCTTGGGTGGCGCGTTTGAACGATGAATGTGCACAACTGGAATCAATTCTAAACTGGGATGTTTCACCATGGCAACCAGCCCTATGAGGTAGATTAGAACCCCTGCAATAGTCTGGATTAGTAACAAATTATTGAATGGGGCCCAGCACGTCTGGGAACGGTTCAAAACTTGGTGCTCGCGGTGAACACAATGGTACCGATCATCACCAAAANAAAATGAAGCCAGAATAGTCTATGTGGGGATGTTCACCTACTCATTTTTGGTGATGATTGGTATCTACCCCTTGTGATCCAGGTAATTAATCATCATCAATGATCATCATCATCTCCTGTTATTGATGACATTCTTTATTATGGTTGGTAATAACCCCATCCAAGTACCGATTTCTTGGGCAGTACCGAGTACCTAGTTCAGATTAGCAGGGTCAGCTGTTCATGTGGTTGTGAAGGAAATGTGAAGTGATGATCTAATGATATGGGTATTTCCATTTTTAGGGGGCCCAAAAATAGATCCCCATGGTGTATCAAACTAAGGCGCTTATTTTGCCAAAAAACGAAGAATGGCAGAATGGGGCGTTGGAGAGTTGCCTGGCATTAAGGGATGGTCTGGGTGTTATTTCCCCACATTGTTGTGCCGAACATCATACACACACACAACACAACATACAACGCAACACACACAACACCACGCCACATACATAACACAACACCACATAATTTGGTCAATCACTTCCGAGTTTTTAGACTGCACTTACCGTTCCAGACGGTAGGCATTTGTTGTCATTTTGCAGACTTTTTCCCGAGAGCGTCTGAGCGAAGGGTTCTTCTAATAGTGGCGGTCTATCAATACATTTTCCCACCCCCACACCCCCCCCACACCCCCCCACCTCCACATCTACACATATACATCTTCACATCATCACACCTTCTCATCTTCACATCTACACATATCACATCTTCACACCTCTCATCTTCACATCTACTAATATACATCTGCATACCTTCACACCTTCTCATCTTCACATCTACGCATATACATCTTCACATCTTCACACCTTCTCATCTTCACATCTACCCATATACATCTTTATATCTTCCCACCTTCTCATCTTCACATCTGCACATCTTCACATCTGCACATCTTCACATCTTCTCATCTTCACATCTTCACATCTGCACATGTTCACATTTGCATGTCTCATCTTCACATCTTCACATCTGCACATGTTCACATCTGCATGTCTCATCTTCACATCTTCACATCTGCACATGTTCACATCCGCACATCTCATCTTCACATGTTCACATCTGCACACGTCTCAGACGTTTTCTTTCTCCCACGTCTTCTTGTTATCTGCTGTCTTCAGGCCGGCGGCGGTGCCAACAAGGATCCACGAAGTGCAGCCTTTTCGCACGAAATGAGGTTCGATCGGCAAAAACTGTGGTAAAATTGCGATTTCCAAGTGTCCGCGGCAACTCTTTCGCGCGAAATGAGGTTCGATCGGCAGAAACTGAGGTAAAATTGCGATTTCAAAGCAACCGGTTCGCACGAAATGAGGTTCGATTGGCAAAAACTGAGGTAAAATTGCAATTTCAAAGCAACCACGAAATGAGGGTCGATCGCCAAAAACTGCGGTAAAATTGCGATTTAACATAATCCGCGGCAACCTTTTCGCACGAAATGAGGGTCCATCGCCAAAAACTGAGGTAAAATTGCGATTTCAAAGTGTCGGCGGCAATTCTTTCGCACGAAACGAGGGTCGATCGGCAAAAACTGTGGTAAAATTGCGATTTTCCTTCTTTGGCATGGTCCGCCGTGTAACTGTGGCTTCAAGCTGCTTTGGCTGCGACTGTGTGTGCGCAGTTAGATGGTGATTTGGAATCGTCTTGGAATTGTCTGAGTTGGTCCGCCGTGTAACTGTGGCTTCAAGCTGCTGTGGCTGCGATGTGTATTTTTCAGCATGTTTTTCACTCCAGTTTTTTTATTGCCGTAGTATCGCCAGTTGAAATAATTGTTGGTACGGTCCCCGGGTCAAGACCTGTTTGGGCCGATGAACATCCATTTGCCAGACGGTTTGGTGTGAACAGCAGGGTGCCTGGGTTACGTGACATACCTTATCCACATACGCACACACACACATATGTATATGTATGTTATCGGTTGGCCATTCCATTAACATCACGTCCAATTTTTCAGGTTCACTAAGATTGGTTCACCCCCAAAAATCCAAGACTTTTGCCGGTGAATTCGCAATTTTTATTGGTTGAATCCCACTTGTTGTTAGTCAAAAAAGTTTTTCTTATTTGAATTCCAATTGTTCTTACTTCAAATCCTCATATTTCATACTTATATAAATCCCATTTTTCTTCCTCGAATTCCCAACTTTTGCTGCTCAAATTCCCATTTTCTGTGGCAAAAAAAAGGCATGGCATCGCGTCCACCTCAGGTTCGAGGTCGCCCGGTCGCGGCTGGTGTTCAGTGGGTCATTTAGCACAAAAAATCACACAACAACTAACCAAGTGATAGATTAGTCCTTTATCATGTACCAAGCCTGTGGATCTAGTCGTAGTTTCGAAGTATTTGGGGCATGATTTGCGGGTTTGGCCGTACCTTCTTAAATTGGTCAGTACGTGGATCCATAGGGCACGAGAATTGAGGTTTGCAAAGAAAGAAAGCATTGGATTCAGCAAGGAAATTCATAGGATTTTGCAAGGAAAGAACGGGATTCACCAAAAGGTATGGCCAAAATAGCGCACTGAGCGCACTCTGGTGGTCCCCTGTTCTGCAATTTTTTGGGTGGCAAAAAGCTCTTCGTTTCAAATCCGTTATTGCGTGGAGCATGGGGTTCTTGGCTTGCTTTTGGGAAAAAATTGTGAAAAAAGATTGCTTGGTTGCTGTCGGAATGCGGGAAATTTGTTAATTAAAGGCATGTTTATTTGGGGCAAAGTGAAGCAGAGGGGAAAATTTGAAGAGGTTCTTTAACATTGAAGCCGGCCAAAAACATGAAGGAGTTCTTTAACGTTAAGAAACAATGTATTTTAAGTTAATTTATGTTAAAATTTTCGAGATAGCATCAAACTAGCATGTAAAAGTGTTGAAAAATACATTGAAAAAGGGGGCTCAAAAAAATCAAAAACTTTTGCTTACCGTGCTTTGCGGGTGTTCTCAACGCCTTTCCATACCCCAGCACTGGGGTTAACGGCTGAAGCGTTTTGCCCCCAAGGATGGGGGCGGTGGATTGAATACTGTACTGCTGCTTCTTGTAACAGTGTTTTCAATGTTGTCATTCTTATTGTTATCGTCGTTGTCGTTGTTGTTGCCGCTTCAAGTCGGATAGCGGTATTATCCGCGTTCTACAAACGTTTTGATATCTACCTGAAATCCTACATCTTCGACATCTAAAGTTGCCCGTCCTGAAGATCAATGATACGGCCAGAACTTCAGATATGTTGCGGCGTCATGTTTGCTTGATTCCTTTCTGCTGGTCTCATGTGTATACTTTTGTTGATAACACTGGGAATAAACAGCCCGAAAATTATTTCCAGACATTAGCAAGCCATGGGGTAACTAGTAACATATGAAACCGGACCTACAACAATAGGGATAGATCATAAATCACATTTGCTAATGCATGGCATCGGCAACGGAAAGACTACAGGGTGATCATATATATGAAATATACCGTAGGACTAGGCGCGAAGACGCAATTGAATGAATCAATAACATCATGGCGCTATTTCCCCTGAAAGGACAAAGAAACCTGTTTTTCAACAGTGCCAACCGCAAAGCGCACGGGACCGTAAATAACATATTGCAAATGGCTCTTATTAGCATCTGCTACCTTCCATGGGAAACATGAAAACCTTGGAGACCTAGGCCCTAGAGCCTTATAGAACCCTGGAAACCTCATAGAACCTTGGAAACCCTGGAGCCCTGGAAAGCCTGGAAGCTTGGAAACGCCGGAGCCATGGACGCCCTTGGAACCCTGGAACACTGGAACCCTACTCGCAAAATGGCTGGTTCTAAAAGAGCAACACATATAGTTTTTCCTGGCCAAATTAATAGAAACAGTTTTGGCAAACCACACTTCATCGAAACACATGCAATCCTACAATGCATGTATTTTTTTCAACAGGTCCCGGGGTTGTTTCTAGATGTTGTCATGAATGGTGTCACCATGCCCGATTTTCCACGCATTTTTTGGACATGATTTTCACGGTCGTTCTCATGTTGTTGGCCGCCCGTTGACTTTTGGCTCCAGTTTTTTCCGCCGCAGGGGGAAGGGGGGGAGGGGGTGGGACTTGATTCAGACGAAGCAAAAAGTTGCAGCAGGAGAACAAAGGAACAATTACAAACCAAGAACAAAACAGGAACAACACCTTCCAATCAGACACGCCGGCAGGCCGGCGGATTCCACTTTTGGGAAAGATCAACATTGCCAAGATAGGCACCCCCCAAGAAAGATGAAGGGTCTTGAACACTACCCTCCAGTAAACTAACATGGCTTTGGAAAATTGGCATTTTGTTCGATGATTTACCTTCTAAAAATGGGGATTTTCCATAGCCATGTCAGTTTACCGGGGGTAAACATAGTGGCTCTTCCCACAGATTGTGAAATTCACCAAAACCGGAGGTCTCCCGAAGCCTTTGGTGTCTGAAGCGAAGCAATGATATCACCCACTGGAATTGAGGGCAACAGCTGCTGCTGCAAATTGAAGATCCCAACTATTTTCGCCTTGCGCTGCAAATTGATAATTGGTTGCGGGGGAAAAATACAGGAACCCTACTTTGGGCGGGCACGAATCCTTGTTTGCTCTCAATTTTTCCTCACACCAAGCCATCCGTTGGTGATTTTCCCGATTTTTTATGGAAAACTCCGAATTGTCGATGGTAAAACCCCCAGTTTTTGCTGGATATACTGTATCCCAGTTTTTGTTGGTTAAGTCCCATTTTCTGAAAGGTTCAATCCAATTTTTTGATGGTTGAAGTCCTGAATTTCTGAGGCTTAACTCCTGATTTTTCATGCTTCATTTCCCCAATTATCTGGTCAATCCCAGTGACCGCCGGGTTCACCTTGAAGTTCACCGCCAGGACGCTGGATCGGGCAGGCCTTGTTTTTGCGCTACGGTGACCTGAAGGGCTTTGCAGAAGATCTGAAGTACGTCACGCCCAATGTGGATACCAAGTTGTATCGCTTCACAGGCACGGAAACGCATGGCAACCACACAGCAACTTTGTATAATATAGGCAATATAGGTACTTATCTACGTATATTTATTGTATATGTATGTAAATATGTATATACATATATATATATATATTTATATTTAATAAAAACACGGATAATAACAGTAATAACAATAATAACAATAATAGGAATAACAATAACAATAACAATAACAACAACAATAACAATAATAATAACAATTACTATCATAACAACGATAAATAAATAAATCAATAAATCAATAGATAGATAGATAAACAAATAAATAAATAAATAAATAAATAAATATATATATATATAATGTGTATACAATAGTTTTAGCTGTCAGTAATGGAAACAACACCAGCCCCGGTGGAGGCATGTTTGAATACGTCTTCGAAGACACCTTGCAGCTTCAAATTGACATGGGCGTCTTGGCTGCCAACGGGCAGTCTCCAAGATAGTCCTTCTTGTGGGGCTGGTGACACCCCAATTGCTACCAGAAACTTGGAAGAGAGCAGGAAAGACAATACAAGAACTTTGGGCATGAAGTCCTTCCAGACTTTGGGGTTGAGTCTGGCATTTCTGCTTCAAGCCCACTGAGACTCGTTTTTTAATGATTTTCTCAGTGATTTCCATGGGTTTTTCGTGACCTTATTTTGGGATGCATGTACTATAGCTATCATTTGAGCGAAATTGCTACAAACCAATTCCACACATTCCAGGTTCGCAGTCAGCTTGAAAGGATACCAAAGGCAAAACCTACGGTGTCCATGGGCCGCATGGCGCCCTGCATCCCAGGCGTGCGTGTCCGCCATGGCTTGACGCTGGCCCGGGCGCCTGGCGATGTGGAAATGCCATGGGAAACCCTGAATTCGGCGATTTTTTTTCGACGTTGATGGTGGGGTTTTCCACTGCTATGGAGGGGAACTATTTTTTTAAAGAAATATCTGATAGTGGTGGGATGACCATGACTTGTCTTTTTTGGCCAGGCAGCTTGACCATGGCACATTAATGTGGTTGTTGCTGGGTTTCTCACATTAAGCTGTGGAACTGGTGTTTTATCACCACCAAGCTGCAACCTTGCCAGCCACTTCCATGTCTTGGACAAATGGAACTGGTGGCTCAGCTAGAGTGTTCTCCTTTCGCATTTGAATTATGTTCATCAATGACAAAATCTGGATTCTGGTTGATAAATTGGAGGATTATGTTCCCAACCAATGATCTGCAGGGATTTATTTGTTGATCCTGCGCTCTTGGCGGATCCTTCCACTTAATTTCGTAGCTGGTTCATAACCATGGTTAGGAAAGTCCCTGATTCGTGGCATTATCAATAAAAATCCTATAGATGAGTTTCAACTATGGATGAGCCTCCAAGTTGCCATTTCTCAGAAAAAATCTGCAGCCTCAGCCCTGGGAGGAATGGTTCCAGATCTTTCTCCAGAAGATTATTCTCCGGCTGGGGATGGAATTTGTCCCCGTCCTCTTCCGTCTCTTGGAGGATGCGGATTGGACAGCATGAAGTTCAGTTGGAAACATAGAGAAACTGGTTGGATACTTGGAAATTGAACAACTAGAAATGGATTCATGCAACACCTGGTTCTGATTTGGCACTGGCATGGCTAATCCAAGACTTCCAGATTGGTCCCAAAGATTGGTCGCAAAGGAACCCAGAACGTGAGCCCAATAGTCTAGACATCCAACCGTCTTGAATTTCCTGGGGCAGTTCCCCAAACCTCGCATTGGCTTGAGTAATTTGGGGTTTCAATTGATTACAATTGGTTTCCTCCCAGTTGTTGTTGGCTCCTACTGAACTACATTTGTTTATTGTGTTGCGATTACCCATATCACCCATGATTTTTGTTGGTTGGACCGTTGGACCACCCATTGATGAAGTTCAATCCGCGATCTCAGTACATATTGACAAGCCCAAATTGGGCAACTTGCCCCAGGGCCTCCAATTCGCACAGAAGGAGCTAACAGTGCTCCGCCGTAGTCAGGTAGCGCTTGGGATGTGATGTACACGGCTGAAGGCCGTGGCTTGTCCAGGGTAAAGGCGGCAATCTCCAGCCATCTCCAAGCATATTGTTTTCGGACAAGGCTTGCTAAGCTGACTTTACAGGCATCCCAAGCAGGGCGCCCCCCTTTTTTGGCGCCTGGCTCCGAATTTTTAAGGCCGCAATGGTACAGAGCGACAAACCTCGACTCATTGTAGCCAGGTCCAGTGGTTTGGTCAACTTTCATGGAGCTTTTCAGGCTAAAACTGGCGCCATATGTTCACCCATGCCCAAATAACACACCCAGAGACAAGATCATATACATGTCACCTGAGGATGAACGAACACACTGGCTATACGAAGCGATTTTGATTTTAGGTTTCAGGACTTTGTGTGTATATATTGTTTTGGAAAGTCAAAGAAGCGCTGCGCTAGCCCTACGCAGGTATCTGAGCATGTCAAAAGATATGCGAGATCTGTCATGGGCAAAACATACTGTATGTGTTTGGCCACATGTTTGGTCCCTTCAATTGTCAATTTTTGGTGTTACTTGGCCAAGCCTTTTGGGTCTCTGCTCTAACTGGAGACTCTGCCAACTTCTGGAATTCACCTCTTCAAGAGGTGGCCCTTTTCGCTTCATCTGCAGCATGAGGATTGCTCTATGAATGGGTAAAAATCCAGAAAATCACCAAATAGTGCCCCTATTTGGGGATGCTCTCTAAAAATCAGGTTGTCTATGCGGGCAATTTGTCTGGCCATAGATCTCAGGAGAACGAAGGAGCCAAGAATGGCAACAAGCGCGGAAGAAATGGGGAACCTAGGCAGCCAAAGCAGTTCATGGATCCACTTACTCTTAAAAATCAATGGGTAGTTCCAGCATGTACACTGTAGAACTGAGGGTATGTACCAAGGTGGCCTCGGTTGCTTCCCACCTGCGATTCTCTTGGCTGTTCTCGATTCGAAACTTAGTTTCTTTGCATCGGGGTAGGACTTGACAGTCCTTGAAAAATCGACCAGTTAGAACTTCGAACCAGTCAGTTCTCAGCAGCAGACGGTGTATCTCATGGCCTACTCGTCCGATTTAAAATCGGTCTGGTAGCGGAGGATCGCATGGCAGCGTTTCTGCCAAAATCTGGGTCGAGCGGTGGAGTTTAGGGTGCGAGATGCTGATGTTCAGTGTGGTTTGCTGGTTTGTTCCCTGGACAACGGACCACGATGAGAGTTTCCTGTTCAGGATGATGGTGTGGTGCCATGGTCAAAAGTTGGATTTTCAATGATTTTCATCTCCATATCGGGGGATCCTTCATCAATCCATTCTTATAGCGATTTGTATACCCAAGGAATCCCATTGGATGGACTGACGATGGCACATCTGGTTCTATTGTTGGCATCACTTAGGATGATTGAGACATTGCCTTTGTCAGGTGGCTATTCCCCGAGTGATCATCCAAATATATCCAAACATTCAAAAAGACTTGGGCCCAATTGGTCCTCAATATTTGCAATCAAAATGATCTACTGATGTTTACTTCAGTTCAATCCAAATACATAGGCCATGCTTTGTGTTTGTCGGGGTATGTTTAACTTAAGCCCCAGAGTCTGGTGCAGTTAAAATGGCCTGTTTCTTGTGGTCAAAGTCCTTCAATGACCGGCAGCACCTGCCAGGCCCTGATGTTTGACCTACTGGGCAAGGCAAGGGCAGATGAGATCTTGGAACCCAAGGAAATCTGGACCAGCCATTTTCCAGTGGGAAAATGATCTCACCATGAGCCGGGTTTGATCCACTTTTTGGAGTTGTCAGATGTTACCCATTGACCCAGCCAAAGACCCAGAGTCGCCATGTCAGGATGGGGCCAGCCTCTCTGAGAGCAGATTTACCTTCACAGACAGGAGCAGACCGATCTGCGATGCTAGTGGGACCAGCATCCACCAGAGCTGTTCTCGTGGTTCGAAACTGGATCCCCCCCCAAAAAGGAGCCTTCAAAGGCAAGACATGATCAAACATCTGTGGGTTTGGTGATCTTGAATATTGATCCAACAAGGGTACTGTTCTCCGGTATTCAAACCTGGCCATGGAAAACCCCCATTTAGTTCGATGATTGTCCCATTTCAATGCCCATTTAATTCTGGGACTTCCCAGCCAGATGACCGGTGGCTGATGGCTACAGTGGGTCATGCCAAGATTTAGATGGTTTCTGGCAAAGCCGGTCGATATGAGAGCTGGAAATCGCTGGTACATATATGTGCTTACATATATATATATATATATGTTATGTATATATAAATATTATGTGTATATATATATATATATGTATTATGTATATATATATATATATATATTATATGTATATATATATATATGTATTATGTAAATATATATATGTATATATAATCTACAGAGATATGCCAGTATTCCATGATATCCGGAGCTCTTCTTGGTGATACCAGATCTATCATCACAAAACTTGTCGCTCTGTGGTTTCATTACTCCGTTTCCTTTGCATCACTGATGTTGGTTTTCCAGTTGAAAGTGCATCTTTTTAATTTTTCACAACCACGAGGAAAGTCACCGTTTGCAGATGATGTTCCGTTTTTTACATGGTGAACGTGTCTGCCAAGTTGGTTGGAGATAACATACCAAACGTTGGGGGATGGTCATCAAGGAGTGATGGCGCTGCCAGGTGGGATGCCGTGGATGTACACCATCCCCAAATTTACCACAAGTGGGTAGGATTCCAACCAATATGAGTGGGTTTATAACCTTGCTTTGCTTACATGTACATACAAATGAAGTAGATTGATGCATTAATATATATATATATACATGTGATGGATATGTATAGATATAAACATGTATGTGTATAGATGTTTCATTTGAGGTGTTGTGGAAACTTACACCACCAATGGATGGAGAACAAGAATAATGACCAACATCAGCATCGGGTAATTAAACAGGGCTAGCTGGGAAATCCATTTCAAGTGGACGTTTGAGTGGGAAATTGAAATACACATATGGGAGATTGTGCATTGCCAGGTTTGATTACAGGAGGGTATGGTGACGATGACGATGGTGACGATGATGATGATGATGATGATGATGATGATGATTATGATGATGACGATGATGATGATGATGATGATGATGATGATGATGATGACGATGATGATGATGATGATGATGATGATGATGATGATGACGATGACGATGACGATGACGATGATGATGATGATGATGATCCGGATGATGATGGCGATGAGGATGATGATGATGATGATGATGATGATGATGATGATGACGACGATGATGATGACGATGATGATGATGATGATGATGATGATGAGGATGAGGATGATGAGGATGCTGCTGCTGATGATGATGATGATGATGATGATGACGACGATGATGATGATGATGATGATCCATCTCAGGGTGCCATAGTCGTGAGCCGTTCTCACCCCATTTTCCAGACTTGCAGGAACCCTCAAGACTATGGTGCCATGTCTGAAAATAAGCTTCCCCAAAATTTGATCCAAGGTGAGGCCCCGCAGTGAAATGTTTGTCGGTTAACCCATCAACTAGTTCGATAGATCTACCATGATTTTCCATGATTTTCCTCAAATTTCATAGCCATTTGGGACCCAGGCTTTGTCCCCGACAGGCGCGTGGTTCTGGGAGAAGAGGCCGATGAACTTTGGCACAGCTACCGACACATGGCCTAGATCCTAGGTGGAGCGAGCCAAGGAGCTAGGGCTATCCACATTCCCCACTAAATGATAGGGAGGTGGGTGGTGAAATGCTGAAAGTTGGGATTTCGGTTGAATATGTGTATATACATATGTATATGTGCATATATATATATATAAATACATATGTATATATATATATATATACATATACAACACATACACATACACATACACATACATACATACATACATACATACATACATACATACATACATACATACATACATACATACATACATACATACATACACATTTCAACTCTACTTGGGAAATGGTTCTCTTGGAACAATCCGTGGATCAGTTCTTGTCAAAGCAACGAACCCTTCTGACACGGGACCTAGAAATCCTCCGCACATGTCTGGATATAAGCAGATATAAGCAGCATATACTGCCCTCTGTATTGGTTTCCAATATTCATCATAAATTTCCATATGTTCGATTTTCATGGTGAATCTATGTGATAAATAGGTCTCATTCTATTTTTTCCAGTCTTTTCCTAAGAGTTTTCATCTTTTTCAATCCCAGTTTACTGGGAAGAACATCGCCTCCGGAGCTTGGCGCCGAGGCCATGTACGAAGTGAACGAGATGGTGGTCCAGGAGGTGCGGGACTGGAGCCGCAAGGAGCCGCGGCAGAGGGGGAGGGCAGTTTTTTTCCTGGAAAAAGATGGTGGAAATCCATGGTGAAAATGAAGGTTTGATGGGGAAAATATCAATCTACTGTTTTTCAATCTAGGGGAATCTTGATGTTTTTTTTTACCATCACAATCAAATATAGTAGAGGTTTCCTGTAATATTTCCCTTATCAACCCCCCAAAATGGATAGAAACATTGATATGACGTAGATAGCATCTATAGTATAACATCCTAGAAACACTTCTCGGCATCTGTTGGGGTTGCGATATGGAGATTTGGGATATTATCGGGATATTCTCAGGGATATTCGTGGGGTAATTCTGGGGATAACATGGGGAAAACATAGGGATATGAATGGGAATCGAACAGGGATATTAATAGGGATATCAAATGGGATATCTACAATGATTCGTTCAGGATACCCTCCAGTAATCACACATGGTTTGCTGGGAATTCCTCCATTTATATACATATATACATACATATACAGATACATATACATACATATATAGATAATTTTCCCATTAAAACCTCCATTCATAGAGATGTTCCCATTAAAACCACCATGAGTTCGATGTTTCTTCACACCAGGTGCTCCGGGACCGTGTCTGGCATTTACGCTTTCTCGCATATTATGTATATAGTAATTTTGACCTGTATGTATACAGAATGACATATATATATATATAATACATATATTTATACATAACTATACGTTTAAATACACGTATAGACATGTATTCACAGTCTACTGTATGTGTATATCAATACACAGCTGTGTACTTACTTGTGCTCTTGATGTGTATGAGAAAGGATGGCCCCGCCCCCCGCCCCTCAACTGCTGGCAGTGGCTGCAAGCTGCAACCTGCACTGTGGCTGTTGTGGTTCAGAGACTCAAAAGACTCGCGCCAGTTACAGTAAGACCATTATTTGCTGAAGGACCCGACGTTGCCTGGGCAGTAAAGGGGGATCTCGCAAGCATTTGCTGGGAGGGTGTGGTAAAAGTCCTGGATCATAGAGAGGATTCCAAAATGTTTCAGGCATGTCTTGTATGGCCTGAAAATGGAGGAATAGCCAGTTCACCCCATGATAATAGGTTTATTTGAAATGTGTGCCATCCAAAAGATTGGAACTTAGTATTTTCTTATCCATTGGACACATGGGGAATCGTTGTTTTCCATGCAGTCAGATGATCCCACTTTGACTCCACCCTTTGCTGCAGGAATAGCTCTCCAGCAGCGCTCGAGATCGAAGACTTCCGACTATTTTGTGAGGGGCCCAAGAGGTGGCTGACAAATAGGCAATCCCTCAGAAAATTCAACATCCAGAAATCCATGGTTTAGTAGTGGATTTGAAGCTCTTTGGGACCAAACTTTCGGTATTTAATATGAATGGGGGAAGGGATTACCAGTGGACCCACCGTACCAAGATGGGCTTCCCCATGGCTTCCATATCCAGACAGGGGTTTGAAGCAGGCAACATGGGGTATGAGTAAGTCCCCTAAGTGGAATATCCCATCTATCAATGGGTTATATCAGTCAGTTTAGCCACTTGCTAAGTGGGATGATTCTCCGAGTATACCCTGGTAGAAATGGACGAGGGAAAAAGTTTGATTGTAAACATGGGGATAGTAGCAAGCAATTCGTGTGCACACGTGTTCACGGAATCTGCAAGTCTGGTACAGTACTGTTGTTTTTGAGCTTGGATTTGGTTGTAGATAGAATTCTAATTTCTCGATGGCTTCCTGACAAAAGTCACCCCCCCGATTTCTTGTGGACCCCCCAGATGTCCGGGGCCCACCTAGCGGAGCCTCGCAGGAGATCCATTACACTGTGTAGCCATGCAATCCATGTCAAAGGCACGCCGCTCACAGGGATCGGTTTGATGGTTATGTTGGGGCGTGAGAATTTGTTGGGTTGGATGGGTTTGTGGAGTGATGACACCATCATCATGATCAGTCATCAGCATCATGCTTATCACAATGATCACAATAATAGAACCTATAATCATCACCATCAATGACCCCCTTTCTGTTTCATCACCATGTCCCCAGTGTTGGCAACTCGCAAGCTGTTGCCAGCGGTGGCAGGCCAACGTCAGCTTCTTGCAAAGCATGCAGCTTGGTCGAACCTTCCGGGTGGTGGCAGGAGAGCAGGTAGTAAAAGGCAAAATGGATATGATTTCACTGGGGCAGGAATCTTTTTACAAACCTCAGGCCCTCATATACCCTCATGCCGAAGGGTTATAGCAGATTTACTTTTGATTGCTGGGGCACTCGTGAACCAGTGATCTTTGCTTTTCTGGGAGTCTCCTCATGTCTCCTCCCTTCTATCTCGGATGTGATTTGGAAAAGAACATGGTGGGTTTCAGTCAACCCGAGCTTCAAGAAAACATGGTATCTAGGCTTTGTTTTTGGCGTAGAAACAGCCATACCTTGACTTGGCTTATTTCTTTTTTTTCTCCAGGACATAGCCAGAGAGTGAATCTGGGTCCGGTTCAAAACCAAGTGAACCACAGCTAAGTGGGCCCAAATCCCAACATGTCAAATACTTTAGAGTTTGGGTGTTTCAGAAAAAAATCCAGGGGGAGGCGACAATAAAGAACCACAGATGACTGGCTGGTGGATGGGCGGCTCCATAACTAACGAGTCACATATATATTTTTCCGAGGGCTGGGGGTGGCTAGTTGCCAGCCCCACTTGAATGCCTTGGCGAATGGTTTCAACATGCCAAACAATCACCCTCAACCCCCATCGCTGAGGAGAGAAGTCTCAACGTTCCTGCATAGCTTCGGTTATGTCTTCATTATCGTCGTCTTGTTGGTTGTATTCCGGGTGATTGGGGAACTGGAACTCAACCTGTAATCTACGTGGCCAGCTTGACTTTTCCTACCAGTGACATCCCCATTCTTTGGTGGTATTTTTTTGTAACGAAACCATTCTTTGGCTTGTCCACCCCTGGTGAAACTTCCATGTTTACGCTTCAATCAAACCCACATGCTTTTGGCGGTTGAGGTGGCCAAACCACCACCTTTCTCAGCAGCCCATTTTTGGTAGGGAACGGAAAGGCCCCTTATCCATTTTTGGGCTTCAAACAGCCCGGTCGGGTGATGAGTATTGGGGATTCCCAAAGCCCACTATCGAAATCCCGATTTACCACTCATCATTATCATTATTGTCATCATTTTCCCCACGACTGCCATGTGTAAGGACCAAGCCTTCCAACCTGAATCTCCCGATCCTTATTGTGATCTCCTTACTTTGCGCAATCGCCCCTGGGCTGGTCGTTTGCTTGGACCCAGTGAAAGGAACAGATTGGGAAGACCTGGCAGGAAGATCTAGAGAACACGCAATGCTGAGGCTACTTGAGCAGCGGCTGCCATCTACCCCTCTTGGTTGATGAATAATTCGGGGATTATACTCACCAACATATTTGCGCTTATCGTCCATTTGGGGACTTCTTTGTTTCAAGATATTCACTTTACTCACGAAATCGGTGCAGTCGGGAAAATGACTTCAGTGCTCATCAGCACAGGCTTCGAGGCTGAGAAAGTAGGGCTAAAGCTTGAGACCTGGGCCACCTGGGTGATATCACCTTTTTTTTGGGTGGTGCTATCTCTCCAAAACAGAGAACGACCATTTTTTGCTCGTTCTGTCCACAAAGTTTCTTGTTTTTATGGGTGTTTTGTAACATGTTTATTTTCCCACCGATCTGCCACTGCTCTCGTAGACACACGTTTGCCACATGACTGGGATCCATGTGTTGAAAAAGTTGGATGCACCCAAAAATCACAAAATCAACCTGCCTGGTGACCCGCGATGGTTCTTGTTTTTGGGGGTTGGTGGTTAAGATTCTCCCTAGATAAAGCCACAGATTCTTGGGAAAGCTTCACCTGGGGAGGGGAACTCGCCCCAGGTACCGTTGGACTTGACTCAGCTGATTTTTGCAGTGCTGGGGGCCTTGTGCTACTACATGGTGCCCCTGACGATTGAGCCGGTGCATTGTTCCGGTATAGAATTCGTGGTGCCCAATAGGGAAAATTCTAAACAGGAGTCTTGTATAAACTGGAGGTTTGACTAACAAACATTAAACAATACCATGAAAAAGATGGGATTTGAGCGGACAAGGAGCTTTCGTGAGAAACAATCTAGATAGATCATAGTACCAAAACTGATGGTTCATAACTGGAGACAGCATGACGATGGCCTCAGACTGGGGGATGTCTTTCAAAAAGTTTCCAGCCAGGCTCGTTTGAGCCTGGGGAGAAGACTAAAAACACACGCACGAGCGGAACATATGCGTGCCTTGTTGGATGATTTTTTGTGGCCTAGTTTTTGAACATGGGAATTCTACATATGAAAAACATATATACAAGGATTATAGTTATATAACTCTGTATATATATATAATATAATATAATATATATATATATATTATACATATATATATATACATCTATATCTTCAGAAAAAAGTACCACCACGCACTTCTCGAATTGCTGTTGGGGCTGTTGGGGATTCATCTCCTGGGATCCCTGTTTTACATGGCCGCAGCGCTAGGGTCGCCGTCTGGTTGAGGTACAAAGCCTGCAACGTTCCATTGGGGTGTCTCCAGGTGAAAAAGTGAGGGAGTCAACTGAGTCAACCCTGAATTTCAGATGGACAATTGGAAAATCAAGAAGGGTCATGTTCAGTCACATCATCTTTGGGAACACATTTTTCAGGTTCCAGATTAGAGATGTTAGAGGGTGCAAATGGGATTCAAGAGCGGAAAGACAGTGATAGAACCAGCGATGAATTGATTTTGCCCATGAAGTTAAACATGGATCCTGCAAACAAGTGAGTTTTACGAAGGAACATCTCATTTTCAACATCCAATTTTTGGGTTCCAATTCAGGTTTCATGGTCTATTTTTTAAAAAGGCACCATGAATGGGGATTGCACTGCCAAAAGCAGCATATGTCTCGGACGGGGGATGACTCTCCCACATGATGTGGCTACTAGCTATGATCTGGATAGAAAAACCTTTTGGCCGACCAAACTGCAAATATGATGAATCACAAGATCTGAGAAAGAACCCGGGAGATTTATTGCTGGGTACTGTAGTGCTTGGAAAATCAACTTGTTGAGGTTTAGCCATGAAGCATGGTGGTTTATCCGTCAGCAAATTGCGTACAAAACTTGAAATCTGACACGAACACCTGCATTGTCTAGCACGTTTTCAGTTTCAAAATCTTCTGTCAACCCTGTTGAACATGCGTAAACCTCCTTATCAAGAGTTGCTTGGATCATCTTAGCCCCCCCTCTTGAAACCCTCCTACAATCTTCCGCAAGAAAAAATGGTTTTCGAGGATATAAAGAAACATGGGAAGCACAATATATATGTATATATAGACGCCGATCTTGGAGGGGGGGGTAGCCTACATCTATGTACCTATGCATCTCTATATATATATATCTGTATGTATATGTAAATATCTATATATTGACATGTTTAGATGCTTATATGTTTACATATGTAAATGTCAATGTATATGTGTATGTATATGTATCCGTATATGTATATGTACATGTATATGTATATATATATATGTATGTGTTTGTATATGTCTATGTCTATGTAAACGTGTATGTACACGTATACATTATACACATACACATTCATATTCCCCTGAAATCATCGTATGTAGCATCATTTCAATCCATGTTGCATGGATAATATCCCCACCAAAACTCTTGGTGGCTGGCGGTCAGGGCAAAAGAAGCTGCCAACGTCCCCCACAGAGAAGGTCTGGTCAGCTGATGAGGAATGGTATGAGTGGCGGTTCAAACTGGGGATTGCATATGATTTAATGGGACATAGTAAGCCCCAAAACAATTGAGACGTATGTCTTATCAGACTTTAAGATTCAGATTTTAGCAACTTCTATTTTTTTGGGGTTACTATCATGGGATGCGAAATGCGATATATATATATATTATACACATACATAATCACACATACATATATATATATGGATGTACAACCAGTCAATTGGAATCAAAAGTTCGGGGATGGTCAAGTTCGCATGAACACTTTGGGTTCATAGTTTTGTTATACCCATGAACCTTGGGGGTTCATAGTTTTGTTATACCCATGAACCTTGGGGAATCCCATTCATGATGTTGGTTAATAACCATAAACCACAACCATATTGCAATATTGTTGGTTAATCTTGGTCAATGACGCTCTGGTACTCAAACCTGGCTAACTCACCATAGTTGTCATCACCTTTTGTGGCTTTTTGTCCAATTTCTTTTGCTCCGCAACTTTGCATACATACAGATATAGATATTATGTATACATGTGTGTATGTAACGTATGTATTATGTATGTAATGCAATGTATTGTATTGTAATGGAATGTAATGTAATGGAATGTCATCTTCTATCCCTAGATACGATATGCAATATGATAGACGATAAACATACATACCAAAAAACATATCTATAGAATATGTAGTATAGTTATTTACATAATGTCCAGTAAAAAGACGAAAGGAACGGATTTCTTGTTGGATTTCTGCAGCCCAGGCTGAGCCTCGTGAGGCGAGCCACAGAAAAATGTCAGCATGGGAGTCATGGGATTCGGCAACAGAAATGCGATGAATGGCCATTGATTACCCTCTGGTGAATGGGAAAATGGTGATTTTATAGGATCTTAATGGGATTCATAGGGATTAATGGGAATTACCCTCTGGTAATTCAACGTAGCTATTGAAAAGGACCATTTAGTTCGTGGATTTTCCCATTAATAGCATGGTGACTTCCCATAGTTATGTAAACGTTTACCAGAGGGTAAGAAACACTAGGGTCTTATAAATCTTATACCTTCCGGTAATCAAACGCGGCTAGCTTGGAAATCCTCTATAAATGGAGGTTTGAATGGGAAAATCTCTATAAATGGTGGATTTCCCATTGCAATGTTTGACTACCAGAGGGTAAATCTTATAATGATCATGGGAGATAATATGAGATAGATAAAAATCCCAACTTGAATGGGATATATAAGCAACCAATGGAACTTCATGGGAATATACACCAACTAAATGGAACCTAATAGCTTAATTAATGGGATTTGATGGGGATATACATAAGCGGATATATAACCAACCAATCATTTCAGCAGTTGCAAAACCCCCAGTTGGTTGATGATTGTAATTGTAGGGTCAAAAAAAACTACAGAATATATTGGGGATGATCATAATCCATGATGGAAATCCCCATGAACCAATGTGATTTTTGGACACTGTCCATTTCACTTACCCAAGAATTCGGGAGAAGAACATCACGATATCTATACATCTATATCTATATCCATCTCGATGAATCTTTCTCTTTATTTACATATATGCATACTTGTATACCTTTGCACATGTACTATCTCCAGATATATAGCTATTTCACTTGGCTACTAGGCTGACCGTTTTCGGATTCTCCCGCAGGTCCATCGTGCAGATATCTGGGGATTCTATGGGAATCGAATCATGCGGAGTGTAGTAATCATGGGGATTTGATAATATGGATTTCATGAGGGAATGAGATGAATTGACATATCTATGGTGATTTTTATGGATCTTAATGGAGGGTTAATGGGGTTATAGTGAGAATCTAATTGGGATTAAATGATGGCAATGTCCAGGGATTGATAGGAATAATTGGGAATTCAACCAACCATGATGGGATGTCATGGGGATATAATGGGCAATACGACCAGCTTAAGAATTTGAATGAATGATGGTGACCTCCGTCGCTGGAAGGATGGGATCGGGGGAATTATTCCCAATCGGCCGTATGATGCTAGTTTCAGGTTAGTGAAGTACTGCAATTCAGCCAGAATCGTGATATAATGGTTCATGATGGTGACTAATGGTTATTGACGGAATTACCAACATGGCAGTGTAATTTTATAATGGGTACTGAATGGGATCAAACATAATAGGTTTACATATACCCATTACTTCTGATTTCAGTTAATGGGATATATGTATATATGTATATATAATGGATTAACATGGGAAAGTCATCGAAGTAACGGAGGGATTTTCTAGCCGTGTTTGACTACAGGAGGTAACTTACAGTAGAGATATCACAAGTGATAAGGAATCTGATAGGTCTTTGATAGACTAGATAGATAGGATTAGAAAGATAGATGGATGGATGAATAGATAATATTACATTAGATTCGATATGATGAGTTTAGATATTAGTAGACATATATTATAGAGATGAAATATTGTAAATCTCATCCGAAGTCCAGCAGGTCAAAAAGCGACGCATCAACAGGCCGGTAGATCTGGGGATGGAGATGACCCGTTGATTGGTGAGGTAGAATTCCGATTTAAGCATCGGAAACTTAGATTTAAACATCAGAAATTGGGATCTGACCATCAAACAAAGGCATTAAACCACCCAAGAAATTAGTTTAGCCATCAGGAATCGCGATTTAGCCAGTGTAACATTGGATTTAAACCATCACACATGTGGATTAAACCGTCAAACACAGGAACCTAAGCCATAAACAATTGGTTTGGATCATTAAGGACATGGCAAACTTACTGGTCATGCAAAAAAAAAAATCCCCTAAAACAACACTCCCCTGGCCCCCCAAATGATGAGATTCAATACCAAGTCAGGTTTTCGGGGGGTGTGGAGTGTGAATATTCTGGTAAACCATGCAATAAACCCATATTCGGATGGGTCAACACGTATATTTTCTTGCATTTTATGGATGAACAACCATGCATTATTTTAGTGCAATCTTATTGTCTCCAACCAAAATCCGGGGGTATTATCAATATCCATCACAGGAGATTCAGATGACCACCACCAAAAAGGGCAGGAGATGCCTACGGCTCAAAAATGCTTGACCCCACCCAACAAAAAAAATTGGGGTGAGATCCAAAGAATGAACAGTTTGTGGGTCCATTGTTACATCATGAGGATTGCCCTATGATGGCTCCAGCCGCAGGAAGCCGCTGACTGAGGGCACTCACGTGGATGCTGCAGCACAGCCTCCTTGCGTGCGCACACCCAGTGGGGATTGACCCTTCAACCACCGCAGCTCGAGGGTAGCGAAA
Organism: Symbiodinium sp. clade C Y103; assembly: GCA_003297045.1. Lineage (NCBI taxonomy): Eukaryota > Dinophyceae > Suessiales > Symbiodiniaceae > Cladocopium > Cladocopium sp. clade C. Next base: position 87,631 of record BGPT01000560.1, on the reverse strand, counting down.
TGCTTGGTTTTCCTCCAGCAAGCAGAATGACAGAATTCACGGTTTGTTGGTGATGGTGATTTTAGTTTAGCCGGTGTTTTTCATTGCTATGCTGTGCTTTGCTAGTAGTCATCATGGACAATAATGGGATGAAGTGGCTAGGAACTCAGCCCAACTTGTTCTGTCAACCTAGGTGATTTGATCGAATCTCCTTAAACTTACTACCTTCGAAATATGATTTGTTTTGATCGAATCTCCTTAAGCAAAAAGACATGGCATATCCTTCCCCTGAAAACCAATTTTAAACTTCGAAATACTTGATCCTCCCGCTGGCTGGTCCCACTGCTCCATGCGAGGTGCCAATCTTGGCACCGAAATTCAAGGGCGAATCTTTGGAAGACGAGGTTCAGGACTGGCTGGATTGACACCTGGGAAAAAAAAACATGATCTTAGCCGGGCAATGGAGTGAATTGACTGCTTAATGAAGTTTAAAAAATGGCTTTGGTCATCGATTATAGGTGGAGATTACAGCTTGTGAACCAGTTCAGTAACTCCGTGGCCCATTTAACAGGCTATTAGAGGCGGCTTTTCTTGCTGGAGCATGCAAAAGGTGGAATTGATTTGAGGATCCCAGACGCCAACTGAATGGCAAGATTCAGCTACAGTTTTCCTTGCTTCCAACAGATCTTTGGAGCGAGTTCGTCCAACAGACTGAGACTTCTTGTGTCTTTGAATCATTGGATTGGTTTGAGTGGACATTTTCAGAACAGAATCATAGATTGCATGAAAAGAAGCTGGTTTCCAGTAGATCTTCCATAGATCATCCCAATGAATCGGCCCAGGAGCTTATTGCACAGATCATGCTGGGGCTCTCAAGGTGGGAGGGCACCCTAAGGTCACTGTGCACCGCTGGAAAGGCAGATGGAAGGAACTTTGAGGAGTTTCTGGGGTGTAAATATTTAATATTTGATTACATTAGTTCACGTAGTTCAATCAATACCCTCTGGTTCCTGAACATAGCAATGAAACATGGCCCATTTATCGATGATTTATGATGATTTACCTATTAAACTTGGTGCTTTTCCATGGCAATGTGAGTTTTCCGGAGGGTAATACCAATCAAGAAATTGAAACCAATGCCATTTGGGAAAGGTTTATACAACTCATTTATGGTGATTTTGGGGATGGTTTGTTATTGGGCTTATTTACTACATTACTTGCATTTGTTCAAATTCCATTGTGCAGTTTGAGAGCTGTTCCAATAAAACTTTCCTCGGCATTTCTTGGTGTTGGTCTTTTTGCATGAGATTTCCCAACTCTTGTTGCATTCATATGCCAGAAATCTGCCACTTCCATCTCGGTGCTTGTCTTTTTTTTATCCCCACCACTTATTGTTGATGTCGATATACATGTGTATATATATAATATATGCCAGCTTTTCAAAAAAAATGGACCCCCACCACACTTCATGCTGCTGAGAAAAATTGGGACGCTCTCTAGTTATTCCATCCGCATCGAGATGATTTTGCCTAATAGGGTCCCCTTTAAATTTCATGGTTGAAGACATCGTTTTCCCCATTCAAATTGAAATAGCTATGTTCTTTTTCCTGCATTTTTCAGACACGCAGCCATCATATCAAGTTCTTTGGTCGTGTCAGTTATATCCCCAGTATATCCCTATTATTGCCGGTGAATTCCCTGCTTTTCCGAGCGGTTCGGACCCCAAAAAGATGCCGAGATGGTGACCTGAGGCCCACCGCCGCCAGCCAACGTGGAGTGGATCGTCTCGCAGAGGACAGCGGGGATCGGAACTCATGGGATGATGTGCCATGGTCTCCCAAGATGCGTTGCCCATAATGTTGGTAAAACAATGCCATAAACCACCCATGACTGGGAATGGTTTATACCACCTATGAAAATTGTGAAATTGGGGATGGTTTATGGCCTTGTTTTACTAACATTAGAAGGGGATGGTCATCAATCCATTGTGATTTATATTGTAAGCATTGCCATTGTGCAATGACCACAAACCATAATTATACCATCGTTTTGAGCATGGCAAATATAGTGAAACCACATGAATGGGATTTAAAATCCCAAGAGGATTAGACGATCTGCTCTATGGCCACCTCTTGAACCTCGAGAGACCGGTAGGCCCATTGGTACCCTATATTTGACCCTTAAACCACAAATGTATATGTAAAAGGTATTTATGAAGGACGTCGCTTCGCATTGCGGGGATGGCAGCTTAAGATTGATCTATGTTATTTCAGGGTATGACAGGTCAGCAAACCAGTGAACATTGAGATATGAGCTGGCCCACTCTTAGACAAAGATCTTGAAGATATTTCTTCGGGCCTCGCTTCGGAATCCTTGTCTTTTTGTTGCAAGGATCTTAAACATGTCAAACTACCATCAATTGCTTTTTGGCCAACTATTGTTTGGAACTAGATATTTGAAGAGAGTGTAGGATCCGGCCGACGGTTTGCACAGTCCTGGATGTCCTGGATCCTGCAGAAACCATGGTCGATGTGGGGATGAAATACGACTGAGACATTTTTGGACCAATGGGATCAATGGGGATGTTGAAGATGAACCGGGGGATGGAAAAAAGTGCTGTGCCCCAAAATCCAATTGCTACTCCTTTTCAAGATGTCTGTTGAAAACTATGAAAAGCTTCAAAAGGCTTGGCAGCACTCTCTTGCTGTTGCCCATGCCTTGGCATGGACAGGCAAAGTGCAACCCCCACTGCAATTCTGAAAGCGGGCGATGATGATGAAGATGATGAAGATGAAGATGAAGATGATGATGATGATGATGATGATGATGATGATGATGATGATGATGATGATGTAGCATCTTGCCTTTTCCAGTGAAAGGCCTGAAAAAGCAAAGCGACGGAATCGTCCTTAGAAACACAGCACTCCCTTTGGACGCAGCTCTTGCTGAACCTACGTGGGAGCACCCCTGATGAATCCGATAGGGTCAGGTTCCGAGAAACATGTTGTGAGGGAAACATCCAAATAGGCAATGAAAGAGATGGTATATTGTGGACGTTGATGCAATTGGTTTATCCATTAATTGGTGAGGGTATGAGCGTATGGAACAGGGCCCATGCTTTGTGGTTTCTATTGATTCTCGTCAAGCTGAAGCCAGGCCATTCGTGTCATGTTGGCCAGCAGTCTTCCAGAGGCCGTTGCCGCGGATGATCCAAAAATAGGAAGAGAACCAACCAACATAGACTTTTGAGTATATAGACAGATACACGTCTATATGGGTACAGGGGTAAAACACATATGTACATGTGATATGATAGACTCAAGGTTAAATCTTATATCTACGTTAGGAGTACGCATGCAACAAGGTGACATTTGTCGTTGTTATCAGTGAACCATTACAGGGTCTACGTTAGTGTTCGCAGGGTTGGCTGGGTGTATGTTAGTGGTTATGCAGGATGTCTTTTGTATGCTAGCTTCATAGACCTTGCAAATTGTTGTGCAAAATAAAAAGACCCTTTTGATCACGAACATAGACCCACACTAGCATACAAAACCTACTGTATAACCACTGACATAGACCTGGCCAAGCCGGGAACATGCCGGTGATCTGCTACGTAAAAATTACGTTTCTCCTAGCTATGTGAAGCTACAAAAGACTAGCATAGATATTGGATAGATTAGGCTTGAAATTGACGACATCCCATCTTAAAACTTTGGAAATCAACATAGTTATTGGGCAAAATGTGGGGAGCACTCCAAATAGCTAGCCAGAGGCATTGGATGACAATGGGTTTACACAGATTTTCCAGCTAGCATGTATCCAGGAACCTATGTAAAGTCTATTCAAGTGGTCGTTGTTAAGGTGTAGGACTGCTCCAAACTGACCACACATATGATTGTGTACTCCCTCTACCGGTCTATGTCAATTTGTTTTTTTCAGGTGGACGGTTTGCCCATGCTGCATGTACAAGTAAACTGAACATCCGACATGCTGCGATGAGCCTCGTTTGAGACGCAAAATTTGGTTCTCTACGCCTCCGTTTCTTTTACTTAGTGTAATATTTATAAATAAATAAATAGATATATATGTATACAATTATACATATATATACACATTTTATGATATATGATACATGATATATGAGATATGATATATGAGATATGGTATATATATATGTATATTTGTATATATGTATATTTGTATATATGTATATATGTATATATGTATATATGTATATATGTATATATGTATATATGTATATATCTATATATGTATATATGTATATATGTATATATGTATATATGTATATATGTATATATGTATATATGTATATATGTATATATGTATATATGTATATATGTATATATGTATATATGTATATATGTATATATATATATATGTATACATATACATGTATGTATACATATATACATATATATATATGTATATATATATATATGTATACATTTTTGTTTATGTACTATATACAGAGATACACACATAAGATTATCAGCAACAAACGTGCTCATTCTGCCCAGTGACATGACCCACAACCACATCATGGGATGTGGTTCTGCGTGGGGTTTTGGGAACCAGTTGTTTTGGCAGCTACCAACGTGGTTTGTTGGTCACTTTACCTTCTGCAAGCATCCAAACGAATTGCAGGGGATACTACTTCTAGATTTGTTGCTTCTACATGGTTAGACATGGTTATCTGCTCCGAGTTCTCCTGAGTTTATCTCACTTTGGTCCCCATTTTTTCCCCAGAGGTGGAAGTCACTGGCTTCGCCAACAGCGACCTGTCGCGCGGCCGTGCCAACGGCGTGGCGGTACCGGATGTGGACATCGCGGCTGGGACGAACGTTCAACGGTGACGTGGTGGGACGGTGCACCCCCTGGTGCGACATGGGAAAATCATGGGAACATCATGGAATATGTGGAGGAAAATCGGGATTAGAATGATATACCATGATATGCAAATCAATATATACATATACATAATTGAATGGACAATGATGAGGATGATATATTGATATCGGGATTTGTTTTTGATTATGAGATATCATGAATGATGATATATGATGGGTATATATGATGGGTATATATGTATATATAATGATATACAATGGGTATATGTTGATATTGGGATTTCACCAGCAATAATGAGATGTGTGATGGCTATATAACCAGCAAGGACAACAATTAATGGATAACTATTGGATAAGTATCGGGTTACCCTCCGGTGACAGTAAATGGGATTCTTTAGCAAGCCCTGTTTGATTAGCAGATTCCCAGTGAATTACTGGATTATTTCCAGCCCATTGATAATTTATTCTGATTATCTATGGTAAAAAACCTTCACTTAAATTTGAACATCTCTGTTGGTTGAAATTATAGGAGGTCCCATCAGTGACAATACTGGGATTGTAATGGGAATATAGATGGGATTGCAATGAAGATATAATGGGATTGGCTTGAGGAAACCAACCGTAATTTCGTTTCAATGGATTGCTTGAAGTGTCAGAAATTGTCATGGGAACATCTACAAAAAATGATTGGTTCTCATGCGGATTCTCAGTTTTGATAATCCCCAACATACTGCGTAGTATACCCCCCGAACTAAACATCTCTGGATGGAGAGGTTGGGGAGAAAACTCCAGGAAACCAATGGACACCCTGGGAATCTCCACATTTTTGGGGCGGTGAAACTGTGTTGAAGCCCACATAAAATCTTCTTTTTGGCAATGTTTAGTGATGTTTAGTTCGCCTTTGACATTTTGATTTTTCTTGGGGTCCTGTCCCATGTTGGAACGCTGAACACTCCCAAGTTTCGTGCCACGGGATTTGGGAGTTTGATCCTCAGATTCGTCGGTCATCTACCGAAGCTGCGATGTGTCCTTGATGAGGACCAGCCAAGTTGTCACAAATACCACCTATTTTGTTGCAAGGTTGGTGCCTGTCCCCATGCATCATCTCTATAAATGCTATACCAGCTTTTCCGTATCGTCATGCAACCCCTAAAAAGATACCCATAGAACCAATTACATCCTATAAAACCCATGTATCATGGTGATATAGATTGTACAACTAGGGATTAAACTGTTATACTACCCCCACCATGTTTTAAAACCTATAAGACACGTCTAATGTGGGTCCTCCAGGCTTCGTTTGTCAGGTAATCCAGGTGCGCCCCGACAGCGTGGCTTCCAAGCTGCCCTCGAAGGGTGTGGCAGAACCGCGGATGCTGCAGAAATGGGCGTCGCGTGGTGCGAATGTCGTGGTGAAGGGGTGGTAGAGTTGGTGTGGTTGGGGATATAAGCCATTAACTCACCATCAACACAGCATATAGTGGGGATATGGATATACTGTGTATTTAAGCTCTAAACATTGGGATTTGTCCTTTGCTAATTCAACACACCGACTGAAACTGGCCCATTTCGAGATGCTTTAGACGATTTACCGGTTGAAAATCGTGATTCTCCAAAGCTATGTCAAAGTACTGGAGGGTATTGCAAGCCGTTTATTCGGGATATACCCATATACCAGCAGTACCGCACAAGGTGGTGGCGGAAGTTTCAAAGATAGGAAACCTATAGGAGAGGTTGGTTGCTGTGAATGATGGATGGCAGAGCGAACCCACTGATGGAGTTGTGGTTGTTGTAGTTGTAGATGTAGATGTAGTTGTGGTTGTAGTTGCACTTGCAGTTGTAATGTAGTTGTAGTTGTACTTGTAGTTGTACTTGTAGTGCCGTGCACGACGCCTGCCATCGTTTTTGAAAATGCTACAAAACCCACACGTTTAGCTCACTTTTGGGAATGTGCAGAATCCCTTGCGCCTGCCACGCAAAACGAAGTCTGCGCGTCCACAAATGCTCCGAACCCCTCAGTTTTTAACACTTTTGGTTTCCAAATGTGCTTTGCGCGAAAAGGGGGTGCACTTTTTAAAAACATCGCAACTTCCAAAAATGGTCCGAGCATGGTGTGTTTTGACACTTTTTGCTTCGAAATGTGCTGCGCGCCAAGCGCCGTGCACTTTTTCAACATCTCAACTTCCAAAAATGCTCCGAGACCGACAGTTTTTGACACTTTTTACTTCCAAATGTGCTTCGCGCCACAGCACCGTGCACTTTTTCAACATCGCAGCTTCCAAAAGTGCTCCGAGCATGAAGTGTTTTATACCTTTTTACTTCAAAACGTGCTTCGCGCCACAGCGGGGCGCAATTTTTGATCTCTCGTCTCCCCAGATGGCTCCGCACCCGCCGCTTTAGCGAGCCTACTTTTCGACCCTCCGGAGCCACAAAACAGTGGAAGAACACTGTTTCGCGACTTTCCGGCCTTTTCTTCGCGCACCTGCATCTTCTCTCTTCTGACTTTCTCCTCTCTAATCTTCTTTCTTCTGACTTTCTCCTTGTCGAATCTTCTCTCTTCTGACTTTCTCCCTGTCTGTGCTTTTCCATCTGTCCATATTGTCGGAAGTTTGACTTCTAAATTTCTTTCGATAAAGCAACATAGTATCATGGAACAACTCCAGATGGCTGATTTGGGGGTTCCTTAAGTCATTTTGGGGACCCCAAGTCATGATCCCGACACCCCCACAGAAAGATAAAAGACGATAAGACTAGTTATCAGAGTTTTTATATCAATTGTTGATAATCAACGTGGGTCTGATTTCCAGGGAAGGACATGAGGAGGGTTCAGGATGGGTTAGGATGGGCTGGGATAGTTGGCATTGGTGCTATTCTGTGTGGTAAGCGCGGTTGGTATTTGATATCATCGTGCGTTAGTATGTTTGTTGCTGGGATGGTCCCGGAGCTTGTGGACAATAAACTTCTAGATATATAGGAGCGTGTCTTAAAATGGGGGATCCCGCAAACCATTGGTTTCAAGATTTTGGGCACCACCACTTTTGGAAACTTCCATATACTGCAAGCACTTATGAACTTGCAGGATCTCCAACCTTTTTTCACGGTAGCTGACCAAATGATTTCCCCACACCAAGGGGAATTTACCTCCTGATTATATATCCAACGTAGAGATGGAAAATGGCTATGTTTAGTAGGTAAATCGTCTACACATGGGTCATTTTCCATGGCTATGTGAAATTACGACGGGATATCTAGTGTGGAAATGTCTTGAAAGTACCACCCAAAAATGGATCAACTACCAACCCATGACCCCTTGGTCGCCTTGGCGCTGTCTGCTTGAGGCTTCGCATTTGTGCCGATCGCCTTGTGGTTGGACTTCTCAGATGGGACGGAACAAAAATGGGCGTTTTCATAGTCATGGGGGTACATACCCCAAACTGGATGGTTTAAAATGGATGATTTGGGGGTACCCCCATTTTAGGAAACCCCAATTTTTGGACTTTGCACATGCTAGGTACAAATTACAGGATATTAGACCCTATGTGTATCATAAAAGGTTGATTTTCAATATTTTCAGATCAAATCCTTTACAAAATGCAGAGGCATGACAAGATTACATCTCGCATCTCGTTACAGGTTCTATCCCAAACGGAAGTTTTGTTGCGAATGATGATCCAAGATTGATCCACCCGTACATCCATTGGACCCATTAAATCCCCTCAAAATTCTATTAAACATCTATCATAACATTCTAAATTCCATTCAGTTCCATTACATGCCATTAAAATTCCATTTCCCAACCTCCTCTTGGTTCTCTTTTTCGTTGTGCTGCCCACCGTCTCGCTCAGTCCGGGGGTTTCAAGTTCCGGCGCTCGGGCTTCCGCGGGTCCGGGAGCCACAGTCAGACTGCGCGATCCGGGCCGGTGATCGTCCAACCATGGTCATCCTGTTTGTAGTCTATGGACAATTACCCTCTGGTAAACTAAGATAGCTATGGAAAAGCACCATTTTTATTGGGAAAATCCACTATTTCAATGGCCATTTTCAATAGCTATGTTAAATTACCAGAGGGGTATTCCTCAATCTCACTGGATTGGTTAAAGGGAAAATCTCAACCGGAAACCATGGTTTTCCCCATCAAATATAGAGGTTTCCTGTGAATTTTCCCTTAAACTAATCCAGTGACAATAATTAATGATAATGAACACACTATGTATTTTTTTTGGAAGTTTTTCCCTATTTTTTCCTATATGGTTCCCATTTTAGTGTGATTGGGTATATGAAATGGAAATAAAAATCAGCACAAATCCACGCCAAAATGGGAACAATATCGACCGTTCTTTTTTCCTTCATATATTTACTCCAGGATGACCATATATATACAATATATACATATCCAAGTGAAGTTAAATTCCATGATTAGTGGCTGGTCATTTCTGAGATCTGAAAGCATCTGAAAGCCACTTGACCAAGTGAGAGTGGGACCAGTCGCCAATGCCACGTGGATCATATGGGCCAGAAACCATCCACACTTGGGGTTCATGAAATTGAGTATAGGCCTAGTACATGGGATGAAGTGGAAAATCGTTTGTACTGGGATGGTATATGACATTGGGTTTCCTACCCAATATTTTGGCAGCCATGGTTACAACGTGTTTCATTCCACATAAGTCCGGCAGCCCCAGCGAGGGGATTGGGGTGCCGACCTTGGTTGCAAAGTACTTGCTAAGTAGATCTAAGTAGTATTGCCACCCAAGAAGTATCGCCACACCACTTATCAATATACTTTTACGTATCATATATTGCCTATATATTCTGAGTCTATGTCTAAATGTGAGTATTCTCAAATTGTACACGGAAAAAAAGCACACATATATGATATATGCATATATTCAATGAAACCATGCAAAAATCCTCATGCATGTGCATGTTCATGCGTACAGTACACATCTACACATGGTTTTCAGATAGTTTGGATAGTTGACCAGATAAATTGGGGCGCTGCCAGGAATGAACCGAAGATGACGCTGTTGGTGCCCTCTGAGCTCAAGATTTTTGAGACAGTGCCAACCTCGACCTCGGTCAGCTCAACTTGACCAACCGTTTGCTCAGTGGACCATGGAACTCCGAATCTTGTGATTCCATATCAGATTCCAGGGGTGTATGTATACTCAACTTCTACTGTGTTTCCTCAGCTTCTTGGGTGCTCGAAAAGGTTGTAGTTGGTGAACCCAAAAATTTGCATGCGGAAACCGAATAAGATGTAGTTCGGTATTGATTCTTGGAACCCGACATCAGTTTTGGAAAACCCAAACTGCCTGTAGGCTCCTCTTTTACCCTTTCCCTTCGTCCACCACTTTGCTTGGTCACATCACCGTTTTTGTTGCTTAAATCATCAATTTGCAAGCATCTTGTTGGTTCTCACCAATTTTGATTGGTTAAACCATCACCAATTCGCAATGTCTGGTTGACGATGACCAATTTTGCTAGTTAAATCATTTTAAAACCCAATTTTTGATGGTTACTCTCTGGTAATTTAACATAGCTATTGAAAACGGCCATTGAAATAGTTGATTTTCCCATTAAACATGGTGATTTTCCATAGTTATGTAACAGTTTACCAGAGGGTAACACCACCATTCTTGTCCCCCAGGCGGTCCCCATCGACATCTCGGTGAACGCCGTGACGCCGCTGCACAGCGCGGCACTGATCTCGGAGTCCGGGCACCCGGTGTTTCGCAGCCCCAAGAGCCATGGGATAACCATAGGAAAACCAGAGGAAAATGGTGATTTAACCAACATTTAATGGTGATTTCATGGGATTTCATGGGTGTCAACCAATTACAAAAATGTTATTTGATGGAATATGAATGGAATATGCATGGGATTTCATGGAAATTTAGGGGGATATAGCATGGTTTAAATCTTGGGATTGAATGCTAGTCCGTCAATAGGGATTTTAATCATAATAAGTGGAATTGCATGGAAATTTGAATTCAAAACAACAATGGGATTTAATAACCAAGCAATGCAATATGTAACAACCAACGGGAATGCAACATGGGAATATGGAAGTAAAACAATCTCAACTGAAAGGGAACTAAAAACCATCCAATGGAACATAAATGGGAACACTAACTGAATGGAACCTAATAGCTTAATGGGATTTGATGGGGATATACATAAGGGGATATATATATATATAACCAACCAATCATGAATCACACGACTTAATGGAACTCAATGGGATTTGATGGATAATGGGATATATCACCAACCAATTGTTTGGGCATGTTCAAAATTTATCCGAGAATTGGTTGATGATTCGTTTGGGGATTTATACTTGGGGATTATCATAATCCATGGAGAACAAGTGGATCATGGAGAGATTTATGTAATCCATATAAATTGGGATTTTACCAACAACCATGAAGATTCAAATGCGACTTAAACCAATTGAAAATATGGAAACATGCGGAGTCTACTGGCAACAACTGGAATTCAGTGGGCTTGTCCGAAAATTGGGGGTACCCCAAGAAAATCGCAATTTTGATGGGAACATGATGATAAACCACGCGAGTTTTCCCATTAAACTGTCATCTTATGGGTATACCCAATGTTCAGACACACCCATAGATCATATTATCAGTTATATTACCATAATATTATATCCCATAGATCTTGTTATTATAATATAATATTGTATAATTTGTATCCCATAAATGATGCGCCGTATATCCTCATTCTCCCACCCAATATTTGTTGGTCAAGTCCTCCATCGCCAGGTGTGGCAACTTGAACCCACAGAGCAAGGCGTCTACGGGGTAGACCCAGCGTTGCATGAGTTCCATTTTTGCTTTCACTAGCATTTGTTTTTGATAGTGAACGCGATACCATTTTTGGTGTGCTCAAATCCATTCTTAGCAATCTGCTGAGATGAAGCAAGTTTTCATCGTAAATTTGCATTTTGTTATCCGGAAATCATCGGAAAATCACTTTTTTTGCTTTTGAACAGGCAAAACTGACCACATTTTGTTCAGGCAACTAAATTGCAATCTTTTTTGTTGATGGCTCAATTCCTCATGTTTGTTGGATGAAACCGTTTAAGTCCACTCTTTTGCTGCTTAAATCCAAGTTTTGGTTGCTTAAAATATGTTAAATTCCAAAAAGTCACCATTGTTGTTGAGTAGAATCGCAATAAATCCCATGAAATCACCAATTTGGTCGGGTTAAATCTCGATAAATCGCATGAAATCACCATTTTTCTCTGGTTACCTCCCAATTTTCGTTGCTTCAACAGCCATAAGATCCACCACTTTTTCAACGGCCGATGTTTCCGGAGGAGCTGATTCTCTTGATCCGCCGCTGGGCGAAGGATCGCGGGATTTGCCACGCGCCCAAGGTGGGCCGGGGCTGATGGGATGAGATGCCATTGGGGATCAATATATCATTATGTATATACTTAAGATATACAAATAAAGATACTTTTCCTGATATATAGATATAGATAATGATGTAGATATAGACATTAACTAGATATAGAGATATTTCTATGTATATATGTATATATATATACATGTAGATGTACAGTAGGTATTGACTACAGGGAATGGGGTTTATAAACCAGCACACTACTAAGACAAGGTGAGGCCCCCTTTACGAAACCATTATATTTATGTATACATATGCCAACCTATTGTATCACCATTCTATCTCCATATCTTCATATTAGACATGTATATCCCCATGAAAATGTGCGCCATGTTTGATTGCCCGAGAGTATATAATTACATCCCCATAAGTACCACTGGTATGTATGTATATATATATACACAAAGTGAGGCCCCCCACCCGTTATAAGTTGGTTTTTAGAGCCATGACTACTATAGTTGCATCCCCCTGATCAACCCAAACGTTCACCAAGATATGTACGTCAACTTAGTCATCGAAGGCGCCTCACTTTGTATGCATACATATCGATATCTGTATCTATATAAATAGCAATTTCAATGATATATATATATACATACACATACAGTATACATATCAAGATACGTATTTGTATATATATATATATGTATACATATCCCATGAAGTTCCCATTTTTGGTGCTTAGTTCTAGAATATATTATTATGTATATTCTCCCTTACTAATTAAACTCCCCCCAGAAACCAAGGTTCAGGGAATTTACACATATTTGGGACCATACAATGGCGGTGCTTAATATTAGGGTTATCGGACTATTGATACGTACTTAAACACATATATACTGCTACTGTATTGCTATCATTATTGAATATTGATATAGACAAATAACCATTTTCCATCATTGTCCGTCATTCAATCACAAACTATAGTAGGTGTATCAGACAAAGAAGTTGCGTACGTACACACACATGTATATATCTATACTAAATATACTAACCCCCAAGAAGATAGATTTATGTGATTTACCTCTATTCTAATAGGATTTGACTGTTATATTTCTTTTGAGGTGCTACGTATGTAATCATCCTCAGGTAGATAGAATACCGCGGACACATTCCCAAGTTCCCCGGGCACAGCAGCAGAAACCGCAGTGCCGCGAAGAACGAGTCTCTGGTCTATGCCACCGGCTTGGCCAGGTNAATACCGCGGACACATTCCCAAGTTCCCCGGGCACAGCAGCAGAAACCGCAGTGCCGCGAAGAACGAGTCTCTGGTCTATGCCACCGGCTTGGCCAGGTCTCCGGCTCGTCGCACTGGCCTGAGACGAGTAAAGCTATGCACACTTTCATGAATTATGGCCAACGTGGTTGGCTCCAATCGAAGGCAAATGCCATCTAATGGTATCGTGATGCCCAAGCTGGATCTATTGAGTCCATGTAGCAAGGGATCACCATCCGTCCAAAATCGGCAAATATACAAAAAGACTTTGCGGATGATACCATAAAAATAAGTCAAAGTTGGGCGCTCAAACAATGAATGTCTGTCCCGCAAAATCCAGCCTCCATCCATGGGGTTCCGGAATGGAAATGGAAGGCGACAGACTTTCAAAACAGCAAAAGTGATTTCAAGAAAACTAACAGGCACCAAAACACTCTGCTCAGAATCCTGAGAATGCAACCAGCCCAACAATGATGAAAGGAAAGCAGCTGGATATCCAAGTGTTTGTACAAAATGATCTGGATCCAAACCAACTGTCAAAACATCTAAGAAACTATACATGCGACTCTCACTTTCCTCATCACTGGAATCCACTGTGATGTTGATGGAAGTCGTAGCGCACGTGCTTGCTTTTCTTACTCAAAAACCGCAAAGTAAAAACCTCGAAGTTTCTCCATGAGCCCAGTATGACGTGCATCCCATCGCTTCTGAAAAGCTAGCAGTTCTTGAAATCTGTTGGATCGCATTTCATTGAATCGGACAGCCATGGAATCCACAATGCCGTTGTTGTAGGCAATCCATTCCTCGAAAGGCGACTCGCATCGCTTCGGGTCCAAATGGGAGGGGATCCATGTAGTATTGATCAAGGTTCCAGCGCCATTCATCAAGAGCTCATCCACAATGAGCCACNGGCGACTCGCATCGCTTCGGGTCCAAATGGGAGGGGATCCATGTAGTATTGATCAAGGTTCCAGCGCCATTCATCAAGAGCTCATCCACAATGAGCCACAAATCAGAATTCGAGTCTTGAGCAGAAGTGCGTCTACCCCGCAATCGACTCTGCAAAGCACGATGAACCTCAAGCGCATCCAACCAAATGTGCACCTGAATGCACCAATGAAGCGACCAACGCATGGCAGCAATCACTGCCGTGATCTCCGCACGGACGATGGTCTGTGGTNCACCTGAATGCACCAATGAAGCGACCAACGCATGGCAGCAATCACTGCCGTGATCTCCGCACGGACGATGGTCTGTGGTAATCCAGCTAACCATCCCACCCCAATCTGCATTTGTGAAGTTGCATTGAACACCCCCCAAGCTGCATGGTGTGTTTCAAGACGTCCATGCTTCATGAAACTGCCATCCGTAAAAAGGTGTTGCACCGCATCATCAGAAGGTCCAGAGAGGAAATCATTCGTGGTGTCTTCCAAATTCAANACGTCCATGCTTCATGAAACTGCCATCCGTAAAAAGGTGTTGCACCGCATCATCAGAAGGTCCAGAGAGGAAATCATTCGTGGTGTCTTCCAAATTCAAAAAGTAGTGGCGCAGATCATCAAGCCAAGGAGACTTCGGACAAAGCAAGTGCAAAGCAAATGCACGAGGCAGCTCATCCAGCTCTTCGACAAGAGAAAACTGTTCCAACAAATCCCTATTTGTGGGGCAAACCAAAAAATGTTCATGAGTGTTGGGACATTTACAATGAGTACAAAACTGTTGTTTGGTAACATCAAATTTGCCCTGAGTCCATGCATCCATAAAGGAGCCCGATTGCAAAGCCGACTGCAGTGATCGTTCCAGTGAGGTCAGCATGCCATTACGCNGTAACATCAAATTTGCCCTGAGTCCATGCATCCATAAAGGAGCCCGATTGCAAAGCCGACTGCAGTGATCGTTCCAGTGAGGTCAGCATGCCATTACGCCAACGCGAAACATAGACATCGATGTCCTGCAGAGACCNCCAACTGTCAAAACATCTAAGAAACTATACATGCGACTCTCACTTTCCTCATCACTGGAATCCACTGTGATGTTGATGGAAGTCGTAGCACGTGCTTGCCGACGCTCAAAAACAGCAAAGTAAAAACCTCGAAGTTTCTCCATGAGCCCAGTATGACGTGCATCCCATCGCTTCTGAAAAGCAAGCAGTTCATGAAATCTGTTGGTTCGCATTTCATTGAATCGGACAGCCATGGAATCCACAATGCCGTTGTTGTAGGCAATCCATTCCTCGAATGGCGACTCGCATCGCTTCGGGTCCAAATGGGAGGGAATCCAGGTAGTATTGATCAAGGTTCCAGCGCCATTCATCAAGAGCTCATCCACAATGAGCCACAAATCAGAGTTCGAGTCTTGAGCAGAAGTGCGTCTACCTCTCAAGCGACTCTGCAAAGCACGATGAACCTCTAGCGCATCCAACCAAATGTGCACCTGAATGCACCAATGAAGCGACCAACGCATGGCAGCAATCACTGCCGTGATCTCCGCACGGACGATGGTCTGTGGTNCACCTGAATGCACCAATGAAGCGACCAACGCATGGCAGCAATCACTGCCGTGATCTCCGCACGGACGATGGTCTGTGGTAATCCAGCTAACCATCCCACACCAATCTGCATTTGTGAAGTTGCGTTGAACACCCCCCAAGCAGCATGATGTGTTTCAAGACGTCCATGCTTCATGAAACTGCCATCCGTAAAAAGGTGTTGCACCGCATCATCAGAAGGCCCAGAGAGGAAATCAGTCGTGGTGTCTTCCAAATTCAAGAAGTAGTGGCGCAGATCATCAAGCCAAGGAGACTTCGGACAAAGCAAGTGCAAAGCGAATGCACGAGGCAGCTCATCCAGCTCTTCGACAAGAGAAAACTGTTCCAACAAATCCCTATTAGTGGGGCAAACCAAAAAATGTTCATGAGTGTTGGGACACTTACAATGAGTACAAAACTGTTGTTTAGTAACATCAAATTTGCCCTGAGTCCATGCATCCATAAAGGAGCCCGATTGCAAAGCCGACTGCAGTGATCGTTCCAGTGAGGTCAGCATGCCATTACGCCAACGCGAAACATAGACATCGATGTCCTGCAGAGACCGCATTGAAGGTCGAGTCAAGGTCGTAGCCACGTAGCTCAACCAAGCTTCCTCGAACATAGGATGCAAAAAGGGCCATGGAGTCAAAAGCAAATCAAAAGCTTGTCCGCATCGATCATGAATCAAAGGAGGTTCACCGATACTCCAACCAATCTTGTTCACAACTTCCATCAAAACTGCAAAAGGTCCCTGGGTGATGCGTCCATCAAATGAATCTTTCCAGAGTCGCCAGCAATCTAAGACCTGCGGAGAACGCCCACAAACCCGTCGAAAGGTCTGAATCACCGTCAACAAATGGAAAAATCCAGGGTCAGCTTCCATGCGATCACTCAAGGAGAAANACCTGCGGAGAACGCCCACAAACCCGTCGAAAGGTCTGAATCACCGTCAACAAATGGAAAAATCCAGGGTCAGCTTCCATGCGATCACTCAAGGAGAAATGAAGCAAAGCGTTGGATCCTGCATGCTTGCAGCGAAGCGCTTTGTTAGCAGCCTGTCGCAGCTGATGAAGGTAACTGTCAGCAACATGACATGAAGCTGAGCCATATAGTGCTGAAGCCCAAAAAGCCAAAGGAAGCACAGTGTACTTCTGGGAAAGTGGACAAAGGCTTCTACGGAGACGTTCCCATTTGGGTTGCAGCTTTTCGCCTCTTTGACGCAAAAGTCGATTGCGCCGCACTGAGTCAAAGGTCATGCAACCACCAAGCTCCATCGCCTCCCGTTGTTGTGAAAGCCCAAGCAAACGGAGCAGATCGCGTGATGTCTTTGAAGTGCTCCAAAAATAGGTTTTGCCAACATCCAGTGATAGTCCCCAAAGCTGGAAAAAACAGATGGTGGAAAAGAAAGCCGAGACAACTTCCATGACCAAATGCCCTGCTTTGGAGACATTATCCACATAAGAAAAGGCATGAACCGAAGGTGCCAGTGCAGAAAGATAAACATGGAAAGCCCAGTCTATCAAAACCATACCAGCCACTGAAAGCGAACAGCCTTCTGGCAGCCCCTGGGAACTTCGTACCGGAGGTCCAAGTGCAGTGTGGAGCAAAAACGAACGTTGGAAACCATCTAGAAAAGCTCTCCATGGCATCAGGAGTTCAGAGCAAAGTCCAAGATGGCTAGCCAAAGCCATGAGAGAATCTCGCCCCACATGGTTGAAGCACTTTTCAATGTCCGTACTGAAGCCAGAAAACTCGATCCCTTGCTGAATGCAAACTTCAATGAAGCCCTGCAACTGAAGCCAAACTTGGGCACATTCTCGGCCAGGCAAAAAACCATGAGCAGCAGCTGGAACAAGTTGTCCAAAAAGTTGCAAAAGCGGCAAAGCACACATTCTGGACCATGCCCTGTAAACTGTGCCCAATATCACCACAGGACGAAAGTGGCTAGGGAGATGTGGATGATCTTGTTTGGCCAAACTCAAAACTGTGCCAAAAAGAAGCTGATCTGGCCATTTGCGATCAAGTCCATCAATGCCCCCCAAAAATTCCAAAAGGGGAGCAGTAGTGGAATCTGGTAGATGCTTCAAGTCCGCAACATCTATCCCATCTACTCCACGGGCTGGTCGCTTCGGAAAGTGTGCCAAAGCCATCTTCCATCGCTCCAATGTGAGCTCCGGTTTGGGGAAGTCAAAACGTGGCATGTAGGCTTGAATGAAGCCGATGATCCGTTCCCATTGAGCTGAGCCCACCAGACTTGCCTGTTGCCAACGGGGTTTCCAAAGGTCCAAAAGGGCCTGGTGGATCTGAGCTGGTTCAGAGAAGTGACGGTGGCATTGAAGCAAGTCACCAGGTTCAACATGCTCAGGAAGACTCTGAAATTGAAGCAAGTCGCCATCAATGGATTGAAGTTCAATTTGCACATTGTTGAGGAACCATACGCAGCCCTCTGAGTCTTGGACCAATTGGTCAACATGAACATGGCCAGCAGCAGAATCAACAGCCAACACCATGAAGTCCTGTGTGTGCCATAGTAGATCCAACTGATCACGTTGGGGAGGACGGAGTTCATGGAAAAGTCGATGACAACAATGGTCGTATTTCTGCTGCAGCAATTTGCGCCTTTGCAAGTTGTGCCATCGCTCAAATGCTTCAAAGTTGNTTCATGGAAAAGTCGATGACAACAATGGTCGTATTTCTGCTGCAGCAATTTGCGCCTTTGCAAGTTGTGCCATCGCTCAAATGCTTCAAAGTTGTGCTTGAAGTCCAAGAAAATGTTCTCCGCCACAAGTCCATCTGGAGGAGCAAGTGGAAAAAGAGGAGGAGCTGAGTGAGATTGATGCTTTCTTCGGAGCCACCAANATCTGGAGGAGCAAGTGGAAAAAGAGGAGGAGCTGAGTGAGATTGATGCTTTCTTCGGAGCCACCAATCAGCAAAGGTTCCATCAAATCCACGTCCTCGTTTGATCGCACTCCAAAGGTCGAGGCGATAGGCTTCAGCTTCAGCCGTCAATTTGTTGGCCAGGGCTGCGTGCTTGAAACTTTGCAACCGGCGCAACTGTTTGAACCACAATTGGACT
>BGPT01000560.1:0-53179 GCA_003297045.1 Symbiodinium sp. clade C Y103 | reverse complement strand
GAACAGATCGCTGTGGCCTCATTGGCTGTAACGGTGGGAGTTGCCTTGGAAAAGCCTGCGGAAGCATTTGTAGGCGGGCAAACGGCAGGCTTGAAGCCCCTAAAAACAGATGGCTGTGGTCGCTTGTAGGAGGAAAGGCCTGCGGAAGCGTTTGTAGCCGGGCAAAGGGCAGGCTTGAACCCCTGTNGGCTTGCCACAGCCCGTCGTTTGGCAGCAGATGAAGTCCACACCAAAGGTGGTCCCAGGCGCCGCCCCGGCCATGGCTCAGGCCGGGGTCGGCGGATATCGGATGCTTTGTACGACGCCCTATCCCATGGTATAGGGTATCCAGCTGTATCCAATTGTTGCATTGTAATTGTGTCAGCTGTAAACTGCGGGGTGTTGGGTCCATGACATTTGTATTCAACCCCATCATGCACGTATGTGATGATCACCACATTAGCTTCCTACTGGTCATGTGTTATATGGTTCCTGGGGCAACTGAATACCAAAAAGTAACGAAGAAATGTAGTTGCTGACCTCTACATGTCAGTTGCAATACGCAAAGAAGAAAGCAGCCTCAAGCATTTCTGAGCAAGTCATACCAGGACATGCCATGCCTACGCGCGGGGAATGATCATGCAACACGTGTTACCCTTCTGTGAAAACCATGCTGGATGAGGTTAGAAGGGTTCACGTCGTAAAAACACCCCAAATTCCATGAACCAAACTTGGAAGTGCTGCGCCTTGCCCAAAACATCAGGGGCAACACCGGGCTTGCTCAAAGCTTCAACTTCTTGACCTTCCGCTTCCGGTTGGATATGTGGTGGATTCTTGGCAAGATTTGCAGGCATTAAAGAGGTTGCAGTCAACGTGGGCCGTCCAAAACTTCGACATTCTCCCCGGCCAACAAGGATAGGGTCAGGCATGTGCAACTCATGTGATTGAGTCGAGGGAGGGTCGGGGTTTGTATTTGCTGGTCGCTGGCTGTATCTTTCAGACCCCTTCGAAAATCATACTGCAGAGCCAAGTCAGAATCCAAATCATTAGATCATCTTCCGGGCAGGGGTTGGCAAAAGATTCAGTAGGTGAGAGTTTTCAGTTTCCCTCTTGGAATGATGAAGCGGAGTGTGGGGGGTTCAAGCACCTCTGACCTAAGGTTTGGAGCGCTTTCGCTAGTCCGAATGCCTGTTCTTACTATGGCTTTGGTACTAGCCACTGACAATCCACTGGCCCAGGCTGCTGCGAGTGGAGACTTGGAAGCACACCACCCGGACAATAACCTGCAATCAAAACAAAAGGATGTCCAACTAGTATCAACTAGTTGACTGAGGTTCCGGATTTGGACATGCTTTGCCTGCATCTCTCTGAAGTGTGTGCTAGACTTAATTAGAAAGCATCATGAAACAGTATCTGCACAGTAGTGCTTCGAAGTATCTTTTGAATGAACCCTTCCAACCCCGGACCATTCCATACACTGCAGTTGGCCATATCCCGTGCTCTTGTGGCCTGAAACAGTTTGCAATCCAGACTACACCCACGGCATTTGAAAGTCCTTCCTCAGCAGATCAGAAATTCGGGACATCTATGGTGTCGGGATTTTTTCCGGGGCGAGATCACCCGACCATGCTTAGCTTGACAAGATCAGTTCCACCATGTTGGACACTTGCAAGGACCATTCGGAGACCCCCAAGTTGCTAAATAATTTCTGGGCAAATCAACCAGAATTCCTGCGTGTTTTCAACTTGCATGAGACAGAAGCAGACTAGGAACGATTCTTTCGGTGTTCCTGGTCACGCTGATTCTCTGCTGCATTTGTGGCAGTTCTTTGAAAACTGTTTATCGGCAATGGCTTTGTCACCAAAATTGCCATGTTTTTGCTTGCATTTGTTTTTTTAACTGGAAATCTTGCGCGTTAGGGGATTTGTTTTCTACCTTGAGCATTGGAGGAAAAACGTCAAAGCGTCATGGGGCAGATGCCGAATGCTAGATGCCTCACTTGCCACTAGTGCATTCCACCGGGTCCATGTCCCATACCTGTATCATACTGCCTCGCCCGTTGTGCTAATATACAAAACAGGATTCATGCTTCTTGGGGTGAACGAGGCTCCCTGAGGTTCAACTCTTTCCTTTCCTCGTTTCAATCAACATTCGTCAATTTTTTTCCACCTCCTTGCAGACAAAGAAGAACCTTTTGAGATGTGACCTAGGGCCTCCACTCGACCATGGAAAGTTCCTTTGCTCAATGAGATTGACATTGCGTGCTCCCTCTTCATCTTGCTGCTACTTCTGGCCGGGTCGCCGCTTCCAATGACGGACGCTGAAGTGACAAAGCTCCGCGCATTTGCGACGTTTTTCGCAGCCACTGGGCGGACAGGAAAACATTGGTTTTGCAGACCCGGGTGCCTTCAGCAGATTGTGAGGTGTGCCAAAGCGATTCCAGCAATACTAGGGACAGAAGTTGGAACCGTCAAGGCCCTTTACTGTAACTGGCTTGTGCTTTCACATTTTGAACTATGTCTATGTATGTCTATGTCATCATGTGTTACATTCAAAATTCGTGACACCAGTTCCCCAGCTGTCAGGTGATGGTCTTTAGATTTTGTGTCAGCATCAGATCATCTTGTCCCTCCACCTCCTCCTCCACCTCGACCCTATCCCAAGCTTCTGGGGAGTTGGGCCGGGAAATCATCCTCAAAGTGGTTGTTTTGAGGCTTGCGAAATTTTGGACCATTGATGTCATGCTTTAAGCAATAGTTCCAAAGCAGACTGCTTGATGTAGCTGTCAATCATTGTGAGAATTGGATTTTTCCAGTCAATCCGTTTTCTCGGGATGCAAAGACGCTTTGCGAGGCGATTCTGATGGTTTGCTTCACTTGTGGCGTTCTGTCTCTCATTCTCGCTCTGGCTGCAGCGCTTGCGCTACAAGTTCTGGCCGGAGGTGACGGGAGCCTTTTTCTGCAGCTTGGCGCTATTTGGTCTGTTGTGGTTGGCGGGGGAAGACCCGAAACTGTGAAAGTGACACAGGGAGTGACACACGTGAGCTTTCGCAAGACACTCTTGTGAGACACTCTGATGAGATTTGAGACATTCTCGTAGGGCCAAAAGCGACATTGTGGGACACGGGAGCGCACGTACTTTTCACCCCCCTTTTTTAGGACCCACCATTGGGGAAATTCTGTTTCAAGAGCATTTCTCCTTGACACTCTTGCAAGGGGCGTCCTGAGGACACGCTCTTGCAAAACATGTTGTAAGACACCAAGACAACTTCGTCAGACTTTCTTGCAAGACACCTTTGTACAGCACACGTGCCTGATACTCTTGTAATTACAACACTTTGGTGAAGTTGTAGGACATCGCTGGAATCAATCTCAGCTTAATTTTGTACTTGCTTTCCTGTGGCTTCTAGGATGGAAGACTTGAGCCCTGTTTAAGCCGGATTTTAAGCACAATATTTGAATCGGCTAGAAATGGCTAGAACATATACGTTGCAACCGTTGAGATTTTGCTGAATGGCCTTCAAAGTTGGGGGGAGTTCATGTTGATAGGAGGTTTCCCAAGCATTGTTTTTTGCGTGTTTCTGGACCACCCCATTTTGCGATGCATTGCAGGAGGCATATTTTCAAGAGGGTGTCACACAGAAAAGCAACTTCCGCACATTGCATGTGTGCTAGGCCCGAGCCCCATTCTTGTTTCCGCCAGCGAAAGACACGAGGGAAATGGTGGAAACAACAAGAACACATTGGTTGGTTTGATTTTTTCCAACCATAACACAGACATTCTGACATGAGTCTGACATATGTAAATAAACAGATGGAAGTAGCTCCGAAAGAAATTCGCTCAGAAGCTTTGTAGCTGAGAGAAGAGTCACCCGAGACGAGAAGTTGCTCAGAAAATAGTTTGCCCAGAGAACAAATCCTACAGAATATGCATAGCCGACCGAGGGGGCGCCCCAGAGCAGAGGTGGCTGATAGAAGAGGTAAACACCCCTCTGAGAATCGGTTGCCCAGAGGCTCTGAGAGAAGGCAGCTCAAAAATGAAGTAATCCGTAGAGAAATATCTCAAAGACATATGGGTTGGTTCATTTGTTCCTCATTCATTCATTCATTCGCTCATTCATTCATTCGTTCATTCATTCGTTCATTCATTCCTTCATTCCTTCCTTCATTGATTCATTCATCCATCCATTCATTCATTCATTCATTCATTCATTCGTTTATTCACTTCGATCCTTCAACGTTCCTTTCCATAGTGACCGTGGGGGAGCATGTCGTTTGCGATGATTTTTTCCCAACCCCAGTCTATACTACAATGACATCAGCATCGCCGGGTCCAAAATATCACATGTGATATCATGTGATGGGAAGGCTGCACCAACCCGATGAACCTGCATGTTTCCAAATCTGGGCGCTACAATTTGGGACCGTCCCTACGAAGCGCACTGTTAGATGATGTTTGATGGGCTGAGTTGGTAAAATGTTACATATGAGGGGAAGGGGACACATAGGCTGTCAATTGTCAATATTCATATTTGGTCTTCTTCCAGCACAGATTGCAAGTGGGGACGCTCTGCTGAGAAATGCTACGCTTGGATGTACAGACCAAGCCTTCCTTGCAAATATGCATGCATGTCTGCGGATGCCACAAATACAGGCTTGGCATGTCTAAGTAATTTTCCATGGTTTTGCTTGTGTACAGTCCTGGGAAAAAGCATGAAAAAGCACCAAAGTCATAAGCTTTGAGAACTGGGGTTAAACACTGACAAAATTTTAGGCCACATTCTCGGCCTCTCTTTGGGGCGCCCATGATCTATCAAGTCCTTCGTAGATTTATTCATTGATTTGTTTACTCACGCATTCATCCAATTTTCATTCAATACATTCATTCATTCGGTCATTCCTTCATTAATTCATTCATTCGTTCGTTCTTTCATTCATTCACTCACTCATTCGTTCATTCATTCATGACTTCATGCATGCATGCATTCATTTATCCATGAATTTGCTCCTTCGCTCGTTCACGCATCATTCACTCAACCCCAACCAACCAACCAACCAACCAACCAACCAACCAACCAACCAACCAACCAACCAACCAATTATTCATTCATTCGTTCGTTCGTTTGTTTTTTCATTCATCCATCCATCCATCCATCCATTCAGTCATTCTGTTTTTCTTTCCTTCATCCATTCACTCATTCATTCATCCATCCACGGTCAATCATGTGTTTAGAAATTTCCTGCGGTCTTGGATGTTCCATAATATTCATTGTTTTCAAAATTGCATTGCGTGCTGCATCTTCAACTGCATTCGTGAATGCGTTCAGTACGTCCTCAAGGTTTGATGCGATCTTGTGGCTGGGTCTGAGGGTTGCAGCTGGAGACCTAAGTACATTCAGAGGTATTTGCGGTACATGTTTGTTTCAGGTTTTCATACACCTACGTATAGAAAAAATGCTTCAAAAATGGGGGGCGCCCTCCAGGCGGCAGTGAACAACAGGATAAAACATGGCCGAACCATTTGATTTCTGTTGTTCCAAAATGTGTGCACAGTTTGCCTGCAATCAGTTTGGCGTGTTCCTGCTTTCGAATGGCCACAGTATGCCACAGTCATGTTCCAGCAAAACACCAACTGCAGGAACTTTGAACTCAAAAGCCGGGTGACCTTTGCCGAAAGGGTCCCAGTCGTTGTATCTTGGCATCTTTCACATATGGAGTTTTTGCCTTGTTGACAGGTTGCGGGGTTGGTTCGACGTCTTGGCCACACCAGTTCTGCAAAGTTTCGGCGCAGTTGGCCAGCACGCGTCGCATACACAGGGACCAACCGCCATTTATTTTTGGATATGTTTGAATTTCTGCGGGCTCCGATTCATTTGGTGACTTTCTGTCGATTCAACATTTCCATCAACTCAAAGAATATGATTTGTTTCTGGGTGTAACATTCAGATTGAAGACATCTGGGTTTGTTCCGGGGTGGCAACAGTACCAAAGCTGGTAAAAGTAAGGCTTCACACCTCCCCTTAGCTGGTATCCCCAACAAAAACATTGTTTTCTTTGCCACCAGCCCCCTTACTGTCCTGAGCATGATAGTACCTCGCACCTGGCGATATGATTTGACCACTTGGCTTGCCGCCTGTGACAAATTGGAACTGGCAGTCGAGGCAGAAGAGCTTTCGCGCATCGGAAGCAGTGAGCTGTTGAAGGAGATTCAAGACATGTATCTCGGCCGGCCGTAGAAATTCACAAACAATTGGCTAAACCTTGGTTTGGGCGGCTAGTGGCCCTTGTCTTTACACACCAAAAGGAAAACATTGTTTCATTATTTTTTCCATCAAAACAACGCAGAAGATTGCAGAAGGATATTTGTAGCTAGGTTGACCGCGATGAAGGAAGATGGTAACCCCTAGAGACACCCTTGGGCAGGCAGTTGGGGATTCCATGGGCGCTATCTGTGGGCGATGTTTGCCAGCCAACCTTGGTGGTAAGTGGGAGTCCCTGGTAAAAGAAAATGGGATGATTTCTTTTTTAGCCTTCAGGTTCACTTCTGCCAGACCAAGACAACATGATGACGATGGCTTGAGCCGTTTGGTTTCAAAAAACAAACGTGTTTCTATCCGCGCCTGCCTTTTGAGGAACCCTTACGACTTGCACCGTCTTGATGTCTCATTCAGCTTTCTGTCGCGTGAGCTCTTTCCACAGTGCCTTGCCAAGGTTTCATCTTTGTCAGCCACATTTTGCAACGTGGTGCTCCTCCAATCATAAGTTAGAGATTGATAAGCCCTAGTCAGCTTAGATAAATCCAAGTAATTACCAAAAACTTCAGTTGTCTTCTAGCTAAATGCAAAAACGTCTAGAGTCTACAAACTAACTTCGCCCAATATGGGGCACCACTTGGGGGCTGACTCGTCTCGTGGAAATGGTGAAATTTGAAACATGGAGCAGGTTCACTGTGGAACCGGAAGTTGTTGGATGTTTTCATTACTTGAAAATCTGATGTTTAAAAAGCCAGCATATTATTGGAGACATGTTTGCGTGCGTGAAGGTTCCCGGGGGTTGGCTTCATCCCATGACAGAAAGCGCGGGTACGCAGATTGGCGTCCCAATCTGCATCACCAGGTCAAACGGGTGTCTCCACTGGTATATAGGGGTCCCAGATGATCTGCCGCTACCCCCTGCATATGAACATGAGGATCTGACATTTAACTTGTTAGTAACTACCTGTTTGTCAAAACAGGGTACACAGGGGGGGAGGGAGGGAACAAGGACAGCCAGCCACAACAAATAACGGGGAAACAAGAGGAAAAACAACAAAGGCAGACAACAAGCAAAAGGAGCACACAACACACAGAACAGAAAGAGAAGAGGGGAGGGCAGCGGAGGCAGGGTGGGAAAAAGAAGCACACAGGATCCCAACCATGGCACGCAGAAGAGCAGCGCCAACGCAAAGCAGAGCAAAAGCAACAAAGCGAAAACACCAGCACCGAGACGATTGAAGCAGGACAGCACAGGGAAAGGACAAGCACATTCCTGAGGTTAAAGCGGGGACACGGCGGCGGGGGGAGGGAAGAGAGAAAAGGTAAGAGGAAAATAGAAAAGGCTCACACCGCAAGTGCGGGGAAGAGATTATATAACTACATTGCTTCGCCATGTGCTCCTTCTCCCTTGTGGGTGCTTCGCCTGGGCCTACTTCGCCTTGTGGCTGACAGCTATGCCCAATGCCCACCTGAACACGCGACTCCACTGCACCCAAAGTGCAAACGACTTCAGGATGTTGGCGACATCCAACGCTAATCTCGGGAAAGTGCAGCCAAGTGAGGTTCAGCGACCAAATCACACTGCATGTTGATTGTGGTTTGAAAAGAAAGGAGTCTTGAAGATGCTGTCACCTTGGAGTATTGTTGCCTAGGACGAAAGTGCCCTGACAAAGCAAATCACGCATCAAAATTATTGCGCAATTTGAACCCGGTTCTTGGCCTAGCCAGTTGAGGCAAATTTTGAACAACAGGTAAGCCAGGTAATCACAACTGCGCAGGTAGGCCAGATTGGCCAAGTCCGGGGTCACCTTCAGTGGTAAGTGTCTTCGTTGGCAGGAGACTTACGGTGACGCTCCTGCCGCCTGCAACTGACAGGAATTAGGATTGCATGTAGTCAGCAGTGTACACGTACACACAGACACACACACACACACACAGCGCACACATGCACACACACAGGTATGCTTGCGCCAGGAGGTGTGCTGTCAGGTAGATAGGTATGGGTATTTTGGCAGTCAGTAGACAAGTAAACTAAGTAAATTCTAGGCAGGAGACAGGTAGATAGGTAGGTAGGTCTATCGGTGTGTCGAAGTGCAAAGATAGAGGTTGAAAGATGCGCCGGGACACCGCACGATCTGCGAAAGGCCCGCCACAGAAGGTTCCACCCATCTGACACATTGAGGTAACACATCTGACCGAGGGGGGTCCAAGAGTTAGCTGAAAAATCAATGCAGCGATGTCTTCAAGATTTGAGACTTTCAACATGGCTGGCAAAACACAAATTAGATCAGGGAAAATCGTTCATGGTTTGGTGGTTAGAAAAGTAGTTAGAGAAATCTAGGGCAGTTTGGAAAAGTTTATATGCCTAAGAAGAATTTCTACAAGCAAATGAAAGACACCGCATGTCGAATGTGAGTTTATAAAGACCAAGGCAGCGCACGGCGCATGGAACAAGCACATAGCAAACAGCTGTCAGGCGAGTGGTTTTGTCAATGTCTCAATGGGATGTGATTAGGTTTCCCTTGCAGTTTTTCAAGCACGGAGTTGGGCATTGGGCATTGACAGCGGTCAAGTTGTGTTGTGTCTTGTATTGTGTTTTGCAGACCTCTGCCAAAAAAAGAAGACTGTGTTTTTCTTCACTGTGCGCCAAAAAATACTTTTTGAAATCGCTCTCTTGGGGTTGTGTTGCCAAAGACAGTTTTTTTCGAATCAATGTTTTTCAATCTTGTTTGTGACTCAAACCTTGGGCCCGCTAGAAGCCAGCTGTGGAAAAACAGAGGGTGCAAGCGATGTTCAGTATATAAAGAAATACAGCCTATGGTGTTTCAAATTGTTTTTACTTTCAACCCCATGGATGAGAATACCAGATAATAACGAGTTTGCAGCCCTACACAGGGTTCCACCTCTATACTTCTCCATTCTGATTTCACCACAGCCCTGCTTTGTTGGTTCATTGGCTTGGTTTAGATCTTCAATTCTTCAAATTGCAAAGAGGCCGTATCCCGTCTAGAGCTACTCTCATGTGCTAAACATGCAGTTGTTCTTCTGGAATGCAACATGTCATTCCAGGATGGGTGAGGTATTGGCATTTGCCGTGTAAGGGCTTCACCGACCCAACATCAAGAAACAAAACAAGGACCCAACGCAAATCAACCCATAATTTTGCTGCAATGCCCGTGGCGGAGTCAATTGCCGTTCTGTATCGTAACCAACCCGGTTTTTTTTTACCCATCAAAATCACCTTGCATTTTGCCCACTACGAATTCGAGCCCCGCAGCCACCCCGCAATTTCCAACCCATAGTTTACCCGCAATCAACACATAAAATGTCGCAACCAACCCGTACCATTTTAATTTTGGGCTTTAACAAAAAAACAGTTTTCGATTCAGGTTTTCGAAACAGATGTAAGGTGGGTTCAATTTGATCTGTTTGGTCTCAACATGTTTCAATACATGCTACCATCAATGGTGAAGGTTCAGACTTCAAAGCCTTGAGCGGTGAACTAAAAGCTATCAAGGCAGTCTGTTTTGAGTTCTGTTTTGCTAGCATCGCTGAATGCACCTTCCAGTAAATACCTTTTTGCCAGAAAGGAACTAAGAGCCTTGTTTTTCCCCCACTTTGTTTTTGGCGTAATATAAATCGAAATAGAGGCAGCAAAGTAAAAGTGTGCAGCTGAGGCTCCAAGCTTTTTTAATATACATATATAATCATATATATATATGGCTGCGAGTCAAAATGTAACAGCCCGATCCATACCCTGAACCCACAAGCCGATCCATACCTCCGATCCATACCAAAATGCAGGTAAACCAGACCGATCCATACGTCCGGATCACCGCGGGCCGATCCATACCCGAATTTTGACGCACACCCATATATAATTATCTATTTATTTTTGCATTTGCACACCTATTTGCATACGCATGATTCGTGATGCATGAATGTATATATATATATATATACAGTTTTTTCATAGGCCGCAGAAATTTGCAGTTCCATTGCCAATAGTCCAGTAGTTTTCATTGGCTCAATGCGCGGAAAGTCTTGGGTCGCTTCAATGTTCATGTGCCATTTGCAGCGCCAAGGCTTGCAGGTGGAGCCAGGACAGGCGTCTCATCCAAAGCGCTCCGGGCGAGTATAGCAAAGGCTTCCACGCCGGGGTTTGAAGAAGCTTCCGTTGCAGGCTGGGAACATGTTTTTGGGTTTGTCGCAGGGGCTTGAGGGCATTAAAACCAAAAACTCAGTCAGACTTGCAGGCGTGGTTACTTTCGTGTTCCATGTAAGAGCGCCTGTTTGGCAATGGTGGGGTTTGGCTCAAAGCTCAAAATGTTCAAACCTTTTTCAGCAATAAACAAATTGGATGTTTCAAGAAATATGTAGCTTACAGGTGTCCTTTTCAGTTCGGCTACAAAGTCCAAAGTGCCGTAAGCACGTTCGGCGCAACCACCCACCACAAAGACCACAGCCGATTGTGGCTCATGGTCCGTCTCTTGATTTGTTATTTTTCCTTTCTTGCTTTGGAGTCTTGGACGCGTGGGCACATCAGCCGCACTCTGACATAGACTAAGCACTTCTTGGAACTTGTTCCTTTACGTCGCTAAACAATGCATCACCCATGTTGATGATATATTTTGGCTGCTTCAGCACTAGTGTATGTTGGTTGCTACGGCACTAGTATAGGACCCTGCAATCACCCGGGGTGATGGCCACTGCCCATATGGGCGGGCGCTGCGCAATGTCAACAAATGTTGCATACATATTCAATAACATTTTTCGATGCGTTCGCCGTTGTGCGCGATTTTAGTGAAACCCACTGTGAACTATGTGTGACAGCCCGTTGCCGTCGCAGACCAAAAAACAAAATCGATACATCATTGCAAATGGGTACCAGTCACCGACCTGACTGGAACCTACAGAGTGCAGTTTAGCAACTATGACGCCAATTCCCAACGCATCCCATCTGCGTGGTCCTTGAAAAGGTTAATAGTATGGCTGCAATTCTTTTGGGTATCTTTCAGCTTCTAATTTTGAGCCAAGGACTTCTCACGGGGGACAGGTGCCAATCAAAGTCCAAAGATGATTGATGGTCATCACTGTTGATGACACATGGTGAGTTCGGCTTGGGCCACCGCCAAACTCCCAAAATTCGGATAGAATCCGTTGGCTTGCTGCTCGGTGTCGGAGTAAAATCAAGACCTGGCAGTTCCAAAATCATTGTCGCTTCCATGTTTGTTTGGGATGATTCGCCCAGCTGAATCATACCTTTGACATGGACATGGGTGATTCGTCCGCCGGCTACATACGCAGGTGGATTGTATGTTTGCAGGGGGTCGTTCTATGTCATTTAGAACTGTGAAATTGCAAATGGTGGGTTTCTTGTGGGCGTATTTGTGTTTTGCTCGTGATGATGGCAGATCAGTCGCTGGACCTTTCTGGGATAGGTGGCTCAATCACTGCCCTGTCCAGGGCCTCCTCCCACCATTGACAACAACGAGGTGGAGGAACATGAAGGCCGCCGTCTCAGTTGCTGAAAAGAGCCAGTGAACCCCAATATCAAGTTGAACTCTGCAAGGTGTTTTTGGAGATGGCGTCTTCATTTTTAGATTTCTAGTTTGGATATTGGTTGTGGCATTAGGGGCATGTCCATAAGAATAACCTTCTTCCACGGCAATATTTGCGCATACATACATATGCATGTTTTTCCGGTATAATCTACCAACCTGTTCATTTATACAAGTAATCGTTCATCGCAAACATATCAAGATGTTTTCAGAGATGTGTTGAATTATTCGGTAGCTCTATTCCCCACCTGCCAGGTGAGGCTCTCGATTTTAACACAAACACACACACACAAACACACACACACAGAGACGGGGGGCCCCTACGAGCCCGAACCCTATGGAGAGCCTGCCAGCTCCTTCGGACCCGGACCCTATCTGAAAGCTTGCGCTGCACAGCTCGCTTCGCGGGCCCCAACCTTAGGCCAGATAGAATGCCGGACAGAATGCCAGAAAGAATGTCGAAGAGAATGTCAGATAGAATGCCCGACAGAATGGTAGATAGAATGCCAGAAAGAATGTCCGATATAAATGCCAGATAGACGGTCAGCATACAGGTCAGATAGAATTCCTTTTTTTGACAGATAGAACGCCAGGTTGACCGCCAGACAGAATGTCAGATTGTTTTGGCAGATAGAATGCCAGAAAGAATGTCACATGTGATATTAGATAAAACGTCAGAATGTAAGTCAGCTAGTGTGTCAGAAAATATTTCAGATAGATTGGCTGCCAGAAATGTCAGAATATACATCATATAGAGTGCCAGATAAGACAACTTACTTTCTTCGAGTGATCCCCACCAAGTGACATTCTTTCTGACAAATATTCGACATTTTGACATTCTTTCTGACATCTTACCTGACGTATATTCTGACATTCTATCTGGCATCTAGTCTGGCATTCTATCTGACATATATTCTGACATTCTACCTGGCAATCTATCTGACATTCTTTCTGACCTTTTATCTGACGTATATTCTGACATTCTGACATTCTATCTGACATTCTATTTGGCATCTTGTCTGGCATTCTATCTGGCATTCTTTCTGACAATCTAGCTCACGTTCTATCTGACATTCTTCCTGCCATTTTATCTGGCGTATCTTCGGACATTCTATCTGGCATCTAGTCTGGCATTCTATCTTGCATTCTAGCTCGCGTATATTATCTTATCTTACATTATCAATTCTATTTGGCAATCTTTCTGACATTCTATCTGGCGTTCTTTCTGACATTCTACTTGGCGTTCTATCTGACATATATTTGACATTCTGCCTGGCATTCTACCTGACACAAATTCTGACAGAAATTCTGACATTCTACCTGAAGTCCGGCAGTGCCCACTGCGATCTGTTGCTGGCAGATGAAGTCCGGCAGTGTCCACTGCGATCTGGAGCTGGCAGATGAAGTCCGGCAGTGCCCACTGCGAAATGGAGCTGGCGGCTGAAGTCCGGCAGTGCCCACTGCGATCTGTTGCTGGCAGATGAAGTCCGGCAGTGCCCACTGCGATCTGGAGCTGGCACATGAAGTCCGGCAGTGCCCANGATCTGTTGCTGGCAGATGAAGTCCGGCAGTGCCCACTGCGATCTGGAGCTGGCACATGAAGTCCGGCAGTGCCCACTGCGATCTGTTGCTGGCAGATGCAGTCCGGCAGTGCCCACTGCGATATGGAGCTGGCGGCTGAAGTTCGGCAGGGCCCACTGCGATCTGTTGCTGGCAGATGAAGTCCGGCAGTGCCCACTGCGATCTGGAGCTGGCACATGAAGTCCGGCAGTGCCCACTGCGATCTGTTGCNTGCGATATGGAGCTGGCGGCTGAAGTTCGGCAGGGCCCACTGCGATCTGTTGCTGGCAGATGAAGTCCGGCAGTGCCCACTGCGATCTGGGGCTGGCGGCTGATGTCCGGCAGTGCCCACGGGCTGGGGTTAGGTTTGGGGGGGTGGGCTTGGTTGTGGGCTGGATTTGCGCAGGCAACGTGGGAGATGCTGTGGCATCATTCATATAGATAAACATAGTTTTGTACTTACACATTGCCGTAGAAATTCAAGTGTGGGGTTCTTCTGTATGAGCTCTGGAACTCCGGTTTACAAGGTTCCTTGCGAAGATGCGTCTTGTATACATCAACAGTCAAACATATGTTGTTCCCCACCTGCCAGGTGAGGGTTGTTAGATTTTATCAGAGCTGCTCGCCGCCTCCTCCTTCTTCTCCTCCTCCTCCCGCTCCTCAAAATGGAGTGCCGGACTTCATCTGCCAGCTCCAGATCGCAGTGGGCACTGCCGGACTTCATCTGCCAGCAACAGATCGCAGTGGGCACTGCCGGACTTCATCTGCCAGCTTCAAAACTTCAGCCGCGACTGCCAGATAGCAGTGGGCACTGCCGGACTTCAGCCGCGACTGTCAGATCGCAGTGGGCACTGCCGGGCTTCAGCCGCGACTGCCAGAGCGCAGTGGGCACTGCCGGACTTCAGCCGCGACTGCCAGAGCGCAGTGGGCACTGCCGGACTTCATTCAGCCGCGAGTGTGTCAGAAGATATGCCAGAAAGAATGTCAGAAGGTATGCCCTAAAGCATGTCAGAAGGTGTGCCAGATAGAATGCTAGAAAGAATGTCAGAAGATATGCCAGATAGAATGCCAGAAAGGATGCCAGGATGCCAGAAAGAATGTCAGAAGATAGGCCAGATAGAATGCCAGAAAGAATGTCAGAAGATATGCCAGATAGAATGCCAGAAAGAATGCCAGAAAGAATGTCAGAAGATATGCCAGAAAGAATGCCAGAAAGAATGTCAGAAGATATGCCAGATAGAATGCCAGAAAGAATGTCAGAAGATATGCCAGATAGAATGCCAGAAAGAATGTCAAAAGATACAGCGAGGAGGAGGAAGAGGAGGAGAGGATAACTATGATGTAGATTTCATCAAAGTTTTCCTCTCCTCCTCTTCCTTGCCAAAAAGATATGCCAGAAAGAATATCAGTACACCTGCCAGAAATCATGTCAGAAATTCTGATTGGTCACGGTGGGGATCATTCGAAGTAAAGTAATTTTTTGTCGTGTGGGGTGTCGAAGGAGTCAGGGTGAGGTGCCCATGCACTTGTGGATGCTTGCCTTTTTGTGGTTGATCGAAACCAGATCTGCCGCTAAATGCCAAATGCTGGTGACATATCTTAAGGGAAAAAATTTGTAACAAGACCATTCAAAAACTCTTGGCATATGCAGTAGATCGTCACAATGTCTGTGGTGCTCCACAGTCCCATGCAATTTTACGTTTCCATGTATTTGTTTCGTCTATCTTGAAAATATGTCTGCATATGTCCTTGTTTTGCGCCAATGCTATTTGTCAACCAAAACGAATTATCAAAAACCAAAACGAATTATCAAAAAAAATGTATCAGAGATTGATAACTCGAGTGCAGTGATTTTTCTCCTCTTCGGCATGAGCAGTGCACAACTAATTCGCAATTCCCTCCAAGGGGAAAATATTAGGACATCAAAAAAATAGGAAAAAGATTCAGATGCCGGAAATTTTTTCCAGCTTTACGGCTTGCAGCGACAACCACTAAGAATATATCTGCGCATGAGCGCGTTCTTGCTGGTTTCTGATGCAGTTTCCAAGATCAGACGTTTAAGATAGGCCATGTTTTTGTATACAAAACATTTAGTAAGCGGCCATGGAAACACAGTTTACGAACCACACATGCAGATGACATGTTGCTCAGAGTCATTTCCATATGCACATGTGCTTTTGCGCTTGCATGTTTACATGCAGATTTTCGTATGTTTTTTTCATATCTATGTAATTTTTTAATTCTATATATATCCACTATTTGTTTTGCTCCCCGCATACTTGTTCCTGCAACAGTGGGTCCTATAGGATCCCCATCGATGCAAACGTGATTTATACACATGTTGATTAACATGTCAGGATCACTCCAGCTGTCTTGGATCAATTGAAGTCCGTGTGAGGGGGGTTTTACATTTTTGCCTGGTTCTGTTTTAGTATGTTTTAGTTGTTTTTTGGCCCGACAACCCAGGGCACATTCCTAAAATGTCTACCTTGTAAACGGTTGGGAACCACAGTGAACCCATTGCGAGCCATGCAGCAACCGACAGTGTCTTGTCCACTATGGCAGATCACCGCAGGTTTAATTGTTAGCAGGTCTGTGCCATCTCATTTTCTGAGATGTTTGTCATATTCACTTCAGAGTCTGCGCAATCGTGGGGATTACTTGTAATATTCTCCAGCCACTGCGCTGGAACTTGGTCAACAGAGCGGTGGGGTGGGTGCGTCGATGGGGTGGATGCATGCCAGCGTCAGAGCGTTCCTTAGTGGCTGTAATGATCACAAGGACCTGATTCTGATGGCGTTGCTTCACCATCATCATTCTCATCACCACCACCATTCTTATTTTCAGATGTTTTATTTCCAAATGGGTAGTGAACTACCCGCGCTGCTCAACTCAACTCCGTTGCCATCGTCGCAAAAACAATAACAATGATCAAACAACCGCAACGTATTGCAACCGCGGAAACAGCAGTCAAGACAGCAAAGCAGAAGCAAAAGCAGCAAAGTACATAGCATCCACTGCATAGTAATTGGGTTCATAGCTGCTTTTCCCACTCGCAAGTTGTTTGATCATTAACTCATGAACATTCTGGAAAACCTGTTAGCAAAAGGTGCGAAACTGAACCAAAATTTGCATGGACATCACTGTTTGGATTGCCCTGTTGGTTTGTCCCACCCGAGGGCTACCTAGTGTGCGAGATGAACAGCCAGAAGGAAATGAAATGGACGAAGAAGTGGGAGACGCCGGCAAAATGGTGGAAGCTGCATTTTGAGATGTTTGCAGAGTGGCAAAGGCGTTGACGTTCAAAGCTTTCAGTCGTGAGAATGCAAGAGGCCGGTCCTGCATGTTTTAGAGGTTTCAAATCAAACCGTTTTCTAAGTACGTACTTGTATTTGTTTAAGGATCTTTTTTCGGGCTGACACGTTGATGGTGGACAGGTTTGCCTGAGTCGTGGAGCGACATGGAGCGGTCATTCTGTTTCACTGGGTTCTACCATGAAATTGCGCCCAGTGACGGGCCGCCAAACGTTGTACCGTCCAACCTCGGGTTTGGAAAAAGGATGTCACCTTTGCCAAGTTTTGTTTTCGGTTCACATTGCTCTGTGAAACAGGCAAGAGTTGGGTCCTGAGATTTCAGGAGCGAGGCTGCAGACTTAAAGCCAACAGACAATTCAAGATATTTCAAATATGTTGCGTAATGATACTAAGATCCATTGCGTGTTGCTTTTCTCAAAGGTATCAGGAGCCTTGATGAATGCCACTTCTTGGGCAACAGGTTTGCCCAGGGGCAGACTTGGTCCAGTCCTTGCGGCGCGTGGAGCGATCATTCCACTCGTTGTGGTTTCTTCCTGCTCCCGCAAGCCGGAACAGCAAGATCAAAACTTGACTGCCAAACGTTGTACCTTCCCAACCTCTACTTGGCAAGAGCGGTTAAGTAGGCAATTTTTATCCATCTTCAGCCAGCTTCCACCATTGTTGTTTTCAGTTTGCAACACATGTGTAACAGTTTTCACAGGATGCGCCGCCACCAAGTGGAAGAAAACAGATTATCTTGGGATGTCAAGCGTGGCTGGCATAACCCTTGCCTTGAGCAATCTGTAAGCACCCATTTCAACAAACAACTAAAACCATTTAAAATTGGAAATATCAATGATATTCTCAACTTGTTGTGGGTATGATGGTATATGTGGTTCTGTCATATTCTTTCAAGTGCCATTCAATGACTTCAGTGGGCCCCAACTTCCGTGGTTGGACTTTTCCATCTTCAGCAATGAACCAAAGACCAGCGTTCAGTACATTATGTGTCATTGAAAGTGGGAGCGCTGTCAATGAAAATTCTGTGATGTCTGTGATACCCCAAGACTGTTTGTATATTACTTTTTCATAGTAGAAGCATTGACAGATGTATGACTAATGAGACAAAAAATGCCAAAGGAATCAAAATTGTAGATCTTTCCCGCATGTGGTTTCAACGAACACTTCAACTATTCGGCCCCACTATCAGAGCCGATCCACAAGATCCAATGATATCAAGACAAGCTGTTTTGCTTCCGAATTCTCTCATTCCAAGGACGAAATATATGAGACGTGTTGGCGGACCAACGAGACTTTTGTTGATGCGTTTAGAGAACTTGGGAATACAGAACAGCTTGACATACAAAAGCGAAACTTGGCTAACAACTCAGCTCAACCAAGAGTTGGCACCTTTTCAAAACACGGCTAAAGAAAGCAACGGCGCGAATTTGATTATCAACAGTCTATACACCGTCACCGAACTGGACATCCAAACCACCGTGACCGAAAGTTTTTTCGGGCAGCTTGCCGACCCGGCCCAGACTGAGCTATTCACCCCTGTACCCTTTGAATTCTCCACCTGTTCACTCACGCATGGTTTGCGTTTTGATATGCATGTTTCATGTTTCCCCTACCATGCAATTTTCTATACAAATGTGTGCTGAAAGGCAAGGCGATTGTTTCCATCGTCGCTGCAAAGCAGTGACAGCGTGGATTCTGCACTCAGCGCCGGCCTGTGCGTCGCGAAAAAGGCACGGTTGCAATCCATCTTATCGGCCTGGTTTGCTTAAGCCTTTCCCAGCCCAGGAGGGAAAGCCATGTGACCATGGAATGCCATTGGTGTTGGAACGGCGAAAGAGCCAGCTCATTTATATTTCTGCTTAATGTTTTGGAGACATATAGGCAATACGCGCATATTCAGGTACACATAGAATTTCGTAAAATCACATGTAAGGAAAAGATGTCAGCATATGTCTATATTTACGCCCTTTCAAAAGTTCATTTGAGCTTCCGTATTCGGCCGATTGTGTGTTACGCCAAGGCACTGCGGTGGCACTGCCGCTGAGACAGCTGCACTTGAGTGAACCGTGTTCAGCTGAATTCACTGGGCTAATTCGGGGTGCATCCCACCTAGTAAGCGTTGCATTACCACGTCAATACCCAGTTTTTCGGAGGTTATCAACTGTAAACCACTTACTGACTGAGATGCCCATCCAACTAGCTGTGTCAGCCTTCATTCAACTGCAGTCGCTGGCTTAGTTGGGTTCTTGCATTCTCCCTACCAGCATTGATGTCACGGGAAAAATTCAACCAATGACTATTGCATCGCTGCCAAAGCATGGGTCTTCTTGAACGGGTTAGGATGTAAGTGTACGGGAAGATATTGGATTTTACTGTGTAACTGATTGCTATATAGATGGCAAAATTGAAAACCAAAGCACGCGGAAAAAAGTGGATGGATAGCGTGAAGCTGCAATTTTAGTTTACATACAGTATATAAATACATAATATTCACCCGCGCAATAGAAATGCCTGTGTCTGCATGGAGCGATAGATGTATAGTACACAATACATCGACGAAACTGCTGCCGCAGTGGATTGAAACTAGCCCAAACCAGCGGGGACTGCATTTGAATATCCAGCATGACGTTCATGGAAGGCTTGTCAGATTGCCGGCTTTGACCCGCACTGGAAAATGCGTATCGATGTGTGTTGTTTATCCCTGGAGTTGTGTTGATGACCCCTTTTTGACAGATGGCTTGGTTCACCACCAACGTTTTGACAGACATCCTTGAGGCCTTTTTTCTCAGCCCGACGTTGCGTGATTGGCTCCAGCTTCTGTTTGCCAACCCGTTGGCCGTTGGCAGAATCGGCATGTGCGGCAAGTTCTTTGCGCCCTGTGGGCGGCTGCCGTGTTGAGGACGGAGAATTGTCTTGGATCCAGTGACTTAGATCCGAGCTGGGAAGACTCCGGTTCAACATGCTGAAACAGCAAATGCAGTTTGCTCATGTTGGTTCAAGATATGAACTTTAAACACCGGCATATCAACTTGCGTGGGTCTTTGCTCCAAATACCAAACGACACGAAGTGATGACTGTGTTAGAGCCCTGTTATCCATTGGCGTGGTTACATCCAAAGGAAAGGGTTGTAGATCTTATCGGCTGGTCGTTTGATGAAAACCACTCCTCCTTCGTAGTTACAGTCATGTTTTTAGACTTACTTGTACGATAGATAACTGCAGGAATGAGGAATGCGATATTCTTTTGGTATTCGACCAGTTGGTACTATACGACCATTTCTTTTTATGTATTCTATTCATGTTTCTTGTTTCTTGTCATTCTAGTTGCTTATGAGGAGAAAGACCGCCCATCGTCCCCGGATGTGGCTTGTGCAGCAAAACTTCTCGGTGGATGTCAGTGGTTTTCCAAAGCCACAAATGAGTAACTGACAAACTTTTTATATATTGTAATGCTAATTTAGTCTCGCTTCGCCTTGGCCTTTCTGAGGTTGCGCAAAACCTTCATAACTGATAGGGGGCTATTCATGTATCAAAACCTTCAATTTTGTCCGCTATTCATATATACATACATATTATATGATCATGGACTCCACGTAATTTCATGTACAAAATGCCGAGCCTGTGGTCAAAAATCGGATCACTTTCTAAAGCGCCCGAAAAGACCCTTCCGAGTGAAATTGTGACTTTTTGGTTTTGTAGAAACATCCATCAGACAAGTCAAGCTGCTCTCCTTTTCTAGCACAGCTTGGACCTTGCGGGTCTTTTTTCTCCGGTATAAAGATTAAGGTTTTGTTTAATTATGTGGTTCTTGAAAGCCTAGAAGATGACAGTTGCAACATTCTCGACTTGAAAACAAGACTGATGCATTCGAAATGTTCAAAACAGTGAAACCACGAATCACCAGTCGTCACCACATTCTGATTTTGGGATTATCCAGGATGCGTCAAAACCTTTGAAATTCATATTGGGGGAATCAACATCCATTAAGCTGCTATAGTCATCTCCGTACCATCTGTGTACCAGGGTTTTTGGCCAACCGCCCTATCCATTGGAGGCATCATTTTCAGCATCCAGTTTCAGGTGATGCAAGAGGAAGGTGGCGGCTCTTTCTGGGCCACCTTCGGAGGTGGCAGCAATGGCACAGAGGTGGCCCCTGCTCCGAAAAAATTCGATGGTTTAACCCCATTTTTTCAACAAAATTGGTGGTATGGTGACGATTCAATGGGAGTATGTGCGACCCCATTTGACCAGATCCCAAATGGTTTTGAACCTGTTTTGGGAAATGTCTTCTTGTTTCCAGAATTGTCCGTTGGGGAGAATAATTGTCCATTAATGGACAATTCACGGCAGTCAATGGATGATAAATGGTATCAGTAACGGTATTTCAAGTTTGGGTATGATTGGGATTTGCTAAGATAGGCTTTCCACATATGTAATTCTGTAACAATGTATATTGTACTTGGTCAGTCATTTCATTCTTTGTCCTTGTTTTTGATTTGAGGCGATCAAACATCGACTAGTGGTTGACAAATTTCTTGTCCAAGGTGGGTGGTAGACCCTAGACCGCAATCCAGATAGCTATGTTTTTTGCTGAAGACCCCATTTTCAGGGTTGCTCCAACCCATAATAGGCAAAATCATAGCCACGCGGAGTGAAATTCATCTAGCTATTTTCCCCTCGGGTGGCAGGAAGCAGCCCTGATTTTGGTTGGTGAAAACCTGGTGCCATGAAGGCCTCTGCTTTGGAGAAGCTTCTGCAGACGCCCAAATGCAGTGTGGAGGCCGAACACTTGCCATTGTGATCTGTTGGGATATTTCACCGAACTTAAGACAAAGCATTTTATGGATATCTAATCTGATATCATATAACATGATATCATATAACGTGATATCATGCCGATATTTAGAAATGTTTCAGGCCATGGAAATATTGGAATTTAGCCAGCAATATGATGTTGGGGTGTGCTTCAGGGGAGAATCATGGGAAACCATTGCATTTTGGGGTTCCTTATCTCGAGACAACTCCTCTTCTGGTGGAAATGTCTACACGTGAGTGTCACGTTTCTTTCAAAAAAGAACCGATCTTGAAAAAACGCCAGATGGACATCTTCAAATGAAGAACTGTTCTCTTCTTGCGGATGGTCACCAGGGTCTTCGGGTTAAATACTGCATATTGAGATGTCTTCTGAGTTTTGACATTTATGCAACGGAGGCTTTCGTGTTAGACTGTCACAGGATCCCTAAATATAGCTCAGTCAATTACTTGACGAGGCTGGGTGCTTTTCATAGGGCGGGAGTTGAACCGTTCATATGCAATCCATAACCATTCATATCACATGGGGGCGACCAGAAAAATGAGGACAACCCAATGCGAAATTTGCTTGGTGGTGTTGCTTTGTCATGTGCCAACTTCTCTTTTGAAATTTGAAAGATTGCCCTTATTTGTTTGTTGTCATGGGTTGAACTTCCAAGCGTCGAACCATGGTCGCCAGCCACTTTGCCGAACTTTAAGTACCCATTGTTCGTTGCGGGTATATGGGGCCATTTGTGGTTTGGTACATACCTGTTTTTGGGACCGCTGGACCGCTTCTCTCTTTGGCTTATGTATTCAAAATACGAAAGATAAGCAAGTCAAAGCACGCAATCACTTTAGCAGTTTCGTTCTTAAAAGTACGTACCCGCCGAAGCAGTGACACCGGTAAACCGCCAAAAAGAATCTGTTGATTGAAGATGATTTGCGTGTGATTGTCCATGTCTTTCCACAGCTCCTTGTCCTTGTGCCTGGTAGAGCTCCTTTTCGGGGACCAAAGCCTTGAAGAATCGGCACCTATTGGAGTAGCAAACTACCAAAAGCATTTTTTTCGTCGAGAACGCTTTTGTTACAAATTTCACTAAGCATTTTGCTTTCTGCTGAGTTCGGATTGCACTTTTTAGTGGAAATAACCTAATTGACGTGAAATAATCCTTCATGACTGAGGCTTGAGTACCTCCCGTTACCCAATGGTGTGCTCTGAGAATCATGGACCGGCTGACATCATAAAACATGCACTTCTGGTATGGCTCAATTTTTTTCATCCCAAAAAATCGATTGGCCAAGTGGGTTCAAAGCACTGCATTTTTAAGCCACAATGAATTCCCGTTGGGCCCCAAACGTCGCAGGCGTTGTTGGACGAAGAAGAGGTGATTCAGGAGACCTTTCTAGCATTGCCGTGACCATTTGCTAAAAATGAGGATTTGACTATTTCTCATGCGTAAAACTTGATCAACCAAAATCGGTTTCCCTAAATGTTGGATATCTGGATTGCAAACATGTTGGAAATGACGATGACCTGTGACAGCCAATATGATGCTGGGTCATTTTGCTAACAGATCCAAGTGTGTCCATACAACCACCAACCATCACCAACCTAAGTGACGCTCTTCAGCAATCCACACTTGAAGGCGCATTCTATGAAGATGATGAAACAACAAACGCGCTCAGCTTTGTCACTCCAAAAGTAGGTTTGCTGTCACGCAAAAAGTAGGTCTGCTGCCTGGTTTCTCCTTTCAAACTGGACCACCCTTTGGTGGATTTTTTGCGGATGCCAGGTGAAGAGGTAGGGCAGTAGTTCAATTCATGATTGGGAGTCCCTTTCCCCAAAACACAAAACCCTAGGGGATTCCGGGATTGAGCGCCGAGCAGTTTCAGTTGAACCACCTGGTGGTGGCCACATCGGCACAAGCCATTGGGCGTTCAAACTTAGGTTGATGGTATTGATTCATATTAGGGGAGCATGATACACACCGAAACAGGTGCCATACAATCCCTCATCTACTGTCTAGTGTGCTTTGACGTTCTGATGTGCACGTGGTAGGATTGACCATGCTTGACTTTACACCGATGGTTTCACAGACACCAGGAATTCAAGACGGGCAATCCGAAGCTGGTGGCAAGACTTTCAGAGCCTGATGCCATCAAGGCTGGGACGATCCATTGAGCACCAAGAGAATCCCTCGTGGCAGTTGCGGCTTGGCAGTGTGCAAAACTTTCCTCAAATAGAGATAACTTGAAAGTAGCGAGGTAGTATAGACATATCATGGATATCTACTTTTTGGGCTCAATTGACCTAAAGCTGCGGCAAAAGGGATGACAAAACCACTGGCAGAAGGGCCGGCGCAACCCCAGAAATCCAATTTCTCGGGTTTTGTGGCCGGCAAACTTAGCGGCAGAACCTGTGGTTAACTCTGCGGGAACGAAGAACCGTGGCATTCGTTGCCGCCTAGTTTGC
Organism: Symbiodinium sp. clade C Y103; assembly: GCA_003297045.1. Lineage (NCBI taxonomy): Eukaryota > Dinophyceae > Suessiales > Symbiodiniaceae > Cladocopium > Cladocopium sp. clade C. The sequence goes on along the minus strand of BGPT01000560.1, from coordinate 29,246 downwards.
CGGGGGTTCGGCCGGCTGCTTGACCAGGGCCGAAACTACAATGTTCATCTTGTTTTTGGGGAATGCTTATACTCCCAGGCTTACTCCAAGAGATAGCCTGCAAACCATTTGGAAGGGTATACCATGGTAATGGATGGTATAGGTACATCATTTAGATATTGCATACAATATTTTACAATTGCCACGCTGTATAGTCTATTTGAGGACACGCAACGTTGTTGCCCACCCAGCACCAACGCACCACATTTGCACGTGAACCACAATGCAATGGGAGTTTTCTATGTGCGACCAGGGATTCTAGATGTCTTAGTTAGAAGGGCCCTTCCCCCTTACCGCATCGGGGATGCCCAGATTTATCTGCTTCTAAATCTCGTTGGATTTCAAAAGATTGCATAATATTGCTAATAAGGATCAATATAATCGTCACCAGTAATATCCATTGACATGAATCTTCCATCAATTTTCCATTCGTTGGGATCATTGATGATTAGAATATTGGGGTAGTTACTTGCATCATTGTCCTAATTGAGACATGACCCATAGAAAGATCTGGAAAGTGCATAGTCCCCAATCATACTATCCCAATAATATACAAACGCAAATATAATTCCAATATGCTATTCAATTATTATCCCGGTTATTAGCCCCCAAACCCATAGAAAATCCATCGAGTCCTCCGCCCAGCTGCACTGTCGAAAGGTCCTGATGGAATGCATCACTCTGGACCCACCACCTGAGGTGCACGGAGGGCACAGTGAAGTCCAACAAAAAATGGTAGTTATGTAGGTTAAAAGAAGTCATGTGGGTCTAAAATCTGCAGGTTCTGTGAGTTCAAAGTCAAACCTACACTGTGATAGCATAGTTGGGGCGGGTAAACATCCATGAACACCAGCTGATGGAAACAAGGGCACCATGTTTCCCCACGTTGGTGGTATAACGTCACAAAGCCTCAGGAAACGTGGCAGGAAACCTAGTGAGCAGCGTCACTGTTTCCAAACAGGACTGACACATGGAAGGGCATTCAATTTCGTGAGTGGAAGTGGCAAATAATTGCTCTTTTGCTAGTCTCCGATTCATGGGGTGTGTTTTTCTGCCAAAACTCAGTGGCTTCGGTTAGGTATGATCTACGCCATAGGTTTTTAGCAAGCAGTTCTTCAGTGAAATTGTCATGCAAATAGCTCTTTCAGGAGTTCAATAGACTATAGACCCACATCCTGTCGTACCGCGATGTTGATCCACGGCGGCAAGTTGCCATCGATCAGCTTGCGATTTTGTGTGTAACAATTGCCACAAACCAATACTGCAATAGATGTCACCCATGGATATGATAGCAACAGTATTAGATAATAATAGATAACCGTGTGAAGAAGTTTTGCATGGGTATTGTCAATACATGGCGAGATGCTGTGCCAGGCAGGCAATGCCCGGTGCTTTCGATATCCCTTCGTGGCCGTCGAATTGATGACCTGTGCCGGGCGGCTGATGGGAAGAAAATGCCGGAAATGTTTTATGTTGAGGAGCAACACATCAATCAACATCCACACATACAGGATTGTACCGGATGTTCTGATGGTGTTTTCATTTGTTCGGACCTGTTTTGAGCTGGTTTGATCTGTTTTGAGCTGTTCTGATCATTGAAATCCTGAATGGAATTTAAGTTTTGACCTTTGTCGCTGGGTGGATGGAGGTGGAAATGACTAGTGACTAGAATATACCAAAATTGGGTACCATTTTTGAAATATGTGCTCTCTTCATGCCATGGTTTGCAGCTTCCATGGTAACAATCATGGTTTTGTGCATTGAATAAAGGCAACCAGTAGGAGGTTTGTTCAATCATTTTGGGGGACACAGCTCTCTGAATTGTCAGCGTGTACCTCGATGCAAGACGTCACCAAAGTCTCGAAAGTCAAACCTGAAGTTCTTTTCAAGCCGTGAGCATAGTCAATCTCAATATATATATATATATACATATATGTTATGTAATACATATAAACATGCCTTAATACACAAAGTCTATAGGTAGTCTGTATATATGAATATGTTTTTTCCCAGAGGTTGTGGTGTCGCGTTTTCTGTTTAAGTTCCAGGCGTTGAAATCGTGCTGAAATCGTGTTTTTGGAATGGCTGAATTTCATGGATTTTTTCAGAAAATATGCCATGTGATTCTATAGAAACATTATGAAAACACTATTCACAATGGAATTTGAGTTGTTGGAACCTGCTTCATTTTATGGGGATATTTTGGGATCAAGTCGAAGTGTTTTGGAACTTCAATGGGAGCAGTGGCTCTGGAGGTGCCCCACCAAAATTCTTGGAACTTCTTGTGAGCAAAGAGAGCGATGTTGAGCACTCAGAAACAGGGCACGGACCCGGGTGCAGTTTTACTGTTTTTTTTTCCCATGGGGTATAGTTTTGTACAACCATACACAACAATCATGATTTATTCTAGGGGCTTAGTGATATCTATTAGGTATACGTTTCTGTAAGAATTGTAAGAATTATCATGGGGTATATCGCAGTTCCCCAATCATTTGGCGGTGTCCCTCTTCTGGGCTGATTTTTCCATCGTCGGATGGCCAGGGTGGATTATGGCTTTGCTGGTTCTTTCCCTCAAGAGGATGCATAATAATCTGAATTGCATTATCAAAATCAATGTCTGAATGATATTGTATTTAAAGCTCAGGATATCAGAATGATTGCAACTATCAAGTGGAATTATCGGTTGGAGGATGAAAGCATCATTGGATGAAGAATATTACTATATCAGAATCATTCCTTTATAATCATGAAGTGACCAAGCAGCCAATGTTGAAAGCCATAGGTCAAGATTGACGATGGTTGCAATTCTTGTTGCCATAAATGGAGAAACATGTCCATATACTGTAATGCGAAAGACCACTCCCGTTTGACGGTGTATATATATATATATATGTGTATATATATATATGTGTATATATATATATATATATCCACGAAATGCCACGAAATTGTGTCGCATTTCCCTTACACCTGGTCTTTAGTTCCTGACACTGTCAAAGGATGAAACTTAGGAAGCTACCACTCATATTCATCCATGGCATACTATCCCACATTTGACTTTTGATATCCCATTGTTACTTACAGATATCATTATATGTATATATATATATACATACCTCCACTGCCATAGTCAATATATATTGGTTTTGATCCTCAATGACCGGGCCCCAATTCTTTCTTGCAAGTAGTTTCAGTCGTTTCATTCTGATCTTTCACTATCCGTCCATCATATCTATCTATCTATCTATCTATCTATGTATCTATCTATCTATCTATCTATCTATCTATATAGATACTGTTGCACCCCTGACCCATTCCCAACTAGAACCTATTATTGACAATTTCTGCGCTTCAAGGCTGTATCCCCAGCAATTATTTGTTGCAGCAGAGTTTAGAACCTCCGTGCCATGGTTTGCTTTTTGGGTCCGGAATTTGATACGTGCGCATAAGTAGACTGTAGCAATAGATTCTGCTGATACAGTAGATGAGTCAGATGGATTTTCAATTTTGGTAGGTCCAAGAGTTTCTTGGAATAGCCTCGACATGGATTACCAAACTTATAGTTGTAAAAATCATGAATATTTGGTTGTGGCTCAACTTGTTTACCCCAGAATTGGATTGGTTTTTCAGCCATACGCATTACAGGAGTGTGAATTCGTATCTTTTGATGGTGAACTCTCATGTTTTACTTATGGCAAGTGAAAGGTGATTATCAATCAAGTCGTACCTATATCATGTAAGCGCTTCCCCGCGTAATATACCCCATGAAATTGGGGTCAAATCGTCATTGAATTGCTGGTAGAATCTTTTTTTGTAGCAGACTGCCTAATTTCAGGAATCATAATCATGGTTTCTTATTCAATCCCCAGCTTGAGACATTTTCCTCATACTGAACTTAGTAAAATCATCATGTTTGATGGTAAACTCCCCCTGTTTTCGGTGGCGAAATCTCAGCGGTTTCAAAGAAACCGAGGCTATGGACCTGCTGTGGTCCTTTCTCAAAAGGACTCCGGCTGAGGCAGGGAACTGGCTGGGGGTTCACCCTGATCCCCAGAATAGAAAACAGATATCTGAATCGGGCATTCTAGTCTATCTATAATATATCTTTAAATTGGTTGAGCATGGTTTATACATGTGCTTTTTTTAATATATATATATATATATATATACATTGAGATTTAATGAGCTACCGTAGAATTAGATTTAATGTCCCAAAGGGATTTTGTATGGATTTGCTGGAATGTTTTGAGGATTTACTGTAAATGGTAGTTTAAGTGGATATGAAGGGATTTATTGGCACTGTCATCGGGAGATCTTGGGATATACCCCGTTAAAAATGGGTGATATTGCATTGGGATATATGAAGTCTTTGTAATAGGGTATGGCCCCAAGGACACTAGAGGATTTAATGCCTGATTGAACCGGGGAATCAAAGGGATATTTGTTTCACTACGGGATATTTCATGGATTATATACAAGGAGCCAACTTGATGTGATATTTGAGTTTGGTCCAAGAGTTGTGGATCCTCTTCACTACGTTTATGGAGACAATGATGATATATAAATCCTTGGACTTTTCGAGGTACTCCACTGTGGAATAAAGCAAAATGATTGATCGGAACTCCAAACCCATCACACATTGATCTTCGACTCTGATTAGCGTGGTCTTTTTAGCGAAGCCCCAAATCAAAACAAGACCGAGGGGGGGAACGCAAATGACCTCCACGAACTACCGTCCAATACCATGTTTCCTGGACAGAGACGATCAGATTCGAGAAAAATAGATACCATTCCACGGACGCTGAACACATGCCAGCTGCATAGTTTCTTTGTGGATTTGGTAACACTGTGGACCAGCTTTTTGGGATGGGTTGAAGTCAATGCTTATCGGTTATCTACCCACAGTATCCTGTCACCCATCAGGCTTACCATGGTCATTTCCAATAGCTATGTTAGTTTACCAGAGGGTACTCGCCTTTCTTCCACTCAAGATTGTCAGGTGAACCCAGTTCTCGCGGGGTACTTTTCCAGAACTGCCACTGCTCTGACGAGTAAATACAAGACGGAGGCGCCATAAGTGCACCAGTGGATTTAGCGGGCCCAGATGTGGATGAACATGTGGGAGCTAATTCGCAATTGTTGTCAGAACATGTCAGAAACCATAATTGATTCGTGTATTTCTATATATTTGTGTATATACGTTGGGTAAGCATCTCATTTTGAACTAGGCTGTGATTTTTGTATGCTGACTGGGATGCAGATCCAAGCAGTGGGACGCTTTTTATGGGGTCAAAACCTCAAGAGTTTGCCCAATCTTGGGCCATTTTATCACATGGTGGAATCCGCCCCTGTTGTTGAATTTCCCATGGCTCAGATTCTGACGGCGAAAGACTTTTACATCAGCATAAAATGGAGTGATTATGTGCATTGCTGCCATAGAGTGGGAATGTGATATCCTGCCTGAAATTGCATTGGATCATTGTCCATACCAGCATCACAACTGCTGTTGAGACCAACATGTTCCAACCATTTGTGTAGAGCAACACTGGTACCGACAAACAGTGACGGGTATGTTGGGAGTCTCACCCACTTGATTGTCATTTGGCCCGGGGGCAAACCTTGGTTTGGAGAGGTGCTAGGAGGCAATTGTTCACCATAAATGGGCGAATGTGAGCTGTAAGCCCAGCTGAGATTGACTGGGTAGTTGAAATTAGCCACATGATTCATCCTTGTTGTCTATATCCATGTTATAGATGCTAGTACATCCCCATTTTCTGTATCTCCATGTTTCTTGATAGTTCATAGCCAGCTCACCGGCCAATCTCAAAACAATTATGAGCAAGCGGAATCATCCCCCACAGCGGCCGAACACATCTGAGCAGCGTTTTTTTCACATGATGGAGTTTGTATGACGAGGGAACTCAACATATGACCGCGAAGGCATTTGTGTGATACGTGTCAAGCCGCGAAAGCTTGCGAAGCCCCTTGGCGTAAGCTTGTAGATTTGACCATGCCAAGGCATTTCGCGAAAGCAGATATAAAAAGTATATAGATATAAATGATGGTTATAGCTAGCCTATAGCTCAGTGTCTGGCACTGGCCATCTGTGTTTGTCTTCAAACGCCGCTCAAACGTGGCTTCAAAGGTGTTCAAACGTCTCACCAGATGCATGCTTGTCCAGAATTCCAGGTTTTGTTTCGCGAAAGCCCGGCGAAGCCCCCGTGGACCAATTTCCTGCCATCACCCTCTCGTCTCCACAGCAAACCTCACTTTCCTTCCCTCCACCTGCTGAGACATGGTATCTTACTCTGGCTAGACACAAGAGCCCGCGCGAAACCAGTTCGCGGAGGCAAACGTGTTCCGCGAAGCCGCGCGAAGCCAACCTTTGCAGGAATCCATGCCTTGCGTAGCCTGTTGCGAAGCCCCCCCCCATTAGTGTATAGGCCTTTAGCAACCAAAAAAACACGGCTCATCTGTTTTGCTAAATGTTGTTGATTTGTTATTGGACATCAAAGATTACTGTTCCCACTACTGTTTATGGGAAATTATTTTACATATTATAAGGCAGTCATATACAAACACAATACATATACAGCTATGGGTCTCCAGAAGGTTAAAAAAATGGTACCCCACGGGTTGCAACTTCATCCATTCGCGGTGATAGGTCTTGGACTATCTTCGTTCGCGGGGTCCAGAACAGCTCCTGAGGGAGTTTTTGGACCGAATCCACTTGAGGCAGTTGAGACGCGGATATGGGCACCAACAGAGATAGGGCAGCAGCAAGAGATAGACATACTACAACCTACTAGCTGTCATGGATATCATGGGGATTCAAGCAACCCTCCCAAAGGTAACCCTCCAAATAATCGATGGTTGAGAAGCGCTTGTTATTGGTTGCTGGTGGTTGATAAGCTCTTATTTGGAGGTTGGTTGAATCCCCATGATAGTAAACAATGATGATATGACTGGCACAGTGACTGGTGAAAATGTTCGGTGAATTCATTGACTAATTTGACTCATTGTTTCCGGGACAAAGATCATGGATACTGGATATCAAATTGCAGCTGTCGCTGCATAAGGCTAGCCAGGCGTGCTACAAGGTTCCTGAAGAGAAGTAGATGGAGTACAGGATAGGATTTTGGGGCCCCAAATAGCTTGTGCCCTGGCAGTGTCGAGGATCCAATTGAGGGACACCAGAAGACATCTACCTGCCATCCATAGACAAAATCCCACACTTGGGATGTCTACCTTGCACCCAGTAAATCATTTCCATTCATTTCGTACGGCATTGAAAAACAATGGAACATCACCAGCTTCACTAGATAATCATCTACTTTCATCTACAAAAACATATTGGAATCCCTGAGGGATGTGCCTCCAGGTCGCTGGCCGAACTCCTGGCGCGGCTTCTCTCAGGGGAATCCGAGGCGGAGGCGCTGGGCAGCTGGCCTGCCCCAAGACTCAATCGATTTCACCATCAGCTGAACATTTTGAGCATGAAAAATTGTGATTTCATCTTGAAACCTAACCATAGTGACGTCACCAAGTGAGATGCTGGGTGCTCTAGTAAAACTATGGATTTATACAACCAATACAAATTGTGAAACGTATTCAGCAGAAACTGGGATTTCCCCGTTGGTAACTATTTTCAACATTACCAGAACAACTGGAAACTCTCCAGTACTAGTGAAATGAATAGGGAGTTGTCCAGCAAGCTATGTTGGATTAGCACTAGATCAAACCAAAACTTGCCCACATGTATTGTGATTCGTCCGAAAGAGGAGGATTTTGGTACGGCGTACATGAGGGCCCACATCAAACCCGCAGAATCCAGGTATCTTTTGGAACACCTGAATGGTTTGCCAAGCGGCTGCCAAGCAAAAGTGACTGTACCGTTAGGAGGTTCCCAGATTTCCTTGCGGGAGACATTCCAATGCTTTTAAATACTCAAGTCTTGCAACTTTTAAAGGATTTTAACCGAGGCTGATGGCCGCTTGGACAACATCTGGATGCATGTCCGGGAAAAATATTGGCTATATGTTAAATTAAAACTTCAAATAGACTGCTCAAAAAGCATAGAAACTATAGATGGTCTATATTCCAGGTTTTGGGTTGAACATGGGCCCAGACATACCGACCATTGCAGTCTCGTAAGGTCCCTTTTCTCCATTTGGTGGTTTATGGGTTTGGTCAAATCCATGAAGCACTCATTCCTAGGATGAAAGGGGACTTCTCCATGTTGACTGGATGTGTATTTTGGAGAAGCCAAGCAGCCAGTTTAGAATCCTAGGGCAGTTCAAAGTCCTTTTTCCCCCCAAATCAGCGGGGTAGTATATTCGGATTTCAACTACCCAACACAAAGATACAAAAATGGGGATTGAAACAACAGATCAACCGACATAAATGGTGAAGTTGTTCTAATCGTTGTTGAAAATTCTGTTATGTTATGTTCATTATCCTAAATGTTGGTAATCGATATATCAATTAGATTCAAGCACAGTAGTACAAAAACATAAAGGGCTTTCTTAAAATGGGGGAGCCCAAGTCACCCATGGGTTTCAAATTTTCAAGTGGCCTAATGACTTGGATGATTTGGGGTATCCCTTTGACTTAGGAAACCTCCAAGTGGTTAAGAAACTGTTCATGAATCATATCCCAATCATATTCCCGTGATATATGATCATATCCCCATTGTGAATGGTTACCAGTAGTACTGCACAAGGCGGTGGCGGAAGTTTCAAAGATAGGAAACCTATAGGAGAGTGGGGTTGTTGTGAACCATGGATGGATGGCAGAGCGAACCCACTGATGGATTCAGAGGTGGTTGGACTGTTGCGCTATCTATTTGTCTATCTGCCTATCTATCTGCCTATCTATCTGCATCTATCTACTCTATATCTTTCTACATCTATCTCTATCTATCTCTATCTATCTCTATCTATCTCTATCTCGCCCTCTCTCTCTCTATCTATATCATTCTATATCTATCTCTATCTATCTACTTCATTCTATATCTATCGATATCTATCTATATCTGTCTTTATCTATACCTATCTATATCTGTCTATCTGTCTATGTGTCTATCTATCTAATCTAATCGGATCTAATCGAATCCAATCCAATCCGTTCTAATCTAATCTAATCTGTCTAATCTAATCCAATCTAATCTGTCTAATCTAATCTAATCTAATCTAATCTTATCTTATCTTATCTTATCTTATCTTATCTATCAATCAATCTATCTATCTATCTAATCTATCTATCTATCTATCTGTTTGTCTGTCTGTCTGCCTAGCTAGCTAGCTAGCTATCTCTCTATCTAACTATCTAACTATCTGACTATCTGACTATGTATCTATATATTTGATTATCCATGTCTATCCATCTATTCATACAGCTGAAACGAAGAAATTCTGCGAGACATCCTTCAGAACTGGAAGTTGACAGCTCCAAACCGAAGCAATTCTGCGAGACTTGCTCAAAAAACGAGAGTTCACAGCTCCAAAGCGACAAAATTATGCGAAACTTCCTCAAGCTTAGAAGATGACAACATCAAAAACGAAGCAATTCTGGGAGGCTTCCGAGGCTTCCTCCAAAAATGGAAAGTTGAGTCTGCAGCTGACAGCCTCGTACCACAGCGTTTTGCCACAAAAAAGTGAGGCCAGGTCATACGAAGGGCTGCACCTGTCACGCAAAATCATTTTAGCAAACCTGAAGATCTGATGCTTCAGAATGCAACCCCTCTCAGGAAATCAGCGCCCTGACCTCTGAACATGTCTGCTTGATATGTTTCTTGCATGGCGCCTGCCGCGCGAAATGCAGCTTTGCAGATCTTCTTCAAATGTCCCACACGCCTGCCATCATCTTTGAAAATGCTACGAAACCCACACACATTTAGACCATTTTTGGCAAGGTGCGCAATTCCTTGCGCCTGCCACGGAAATGACGGTTGAATGTCCAAAAGTGGTGTGGCGCCTTTAGCATTTTGACTTCGAAATGTGCTTTGCGCCACAACCCTGTGCAGTTTTTTCCATTGCTGAACTTCCAAAAATGCTTCGAGGCTCAGGTGTTTTGTACCTTTTGACTTCAAAATGTGCTTCGCGCCACAACGGCGTAGTTTTTAAGCTCTGGTCCCCAGATGCCTCCGCACATGCCGCTTTAGCGAGCCTACTTGTCGACCCTTTCCGGAGCCACAAAACATTGGAAAAACAGAGTGTTTCGCGACTTCTACTTTTTCGCGCACCTTGATCTTCCGTCTTCTTCCTTTCTCTTCTGTGATCTTCTTTCTTCTCTGCCGCTTCTCATCTCTGCTTTTCCATGTGTTCATATTGTCGGAAGTTTGACTTCTAAACATCCTTCGGCTACAGTAAACCCTTGGTTGCCATAGGAATCTGCATTTGCCAAATCTGTAGTGCCAAAGTGGATCGTAGGTGGTCTTCCAAACCAACGACCTCGTGGCACGATTCCTGAGCCGTTGGCAGGCGCGACATGTGGCAACCGTTGGATGGGTCGAAACATGTGAGACTTGATCATGGGCCATGGGGATATACTCATGTGGGCAACCTAATCACAAAACGAACTTTTGGGGATGGTTTATGCTGGTTTGTACCACCCATAGAAATGGTATTTTGGGGATGGTTTATTCTTGGGGTTTACGACATTGCCCAGTAGTGTCTGATGTCTGGGATTTTTACTTCATGAGCACTGAATTGTAGGCTACCTACCTTTTTTCCGGGAGGATGCCATCTTGGGTACCAAAAAATAAAAAAAAACACGTGCGTTAACAATATGTAAAGATATGTAAAACATATCCGTTGTTGGAGGTGGCAAATTGCAAATTATGCTATGTGGTTCATGTTGACAGTTGAACGATCTTAGTTTGGGGTACCCAAATGTGAAGACATGTGTACTCCTCCCCATTAGCATTTTCAACCACCAAAAAAAAACATGTGTTTGCTACAACCGCCCTTTGCATCTTGTGTTTGGGGTCCCACATTGATGTCGGTTTATGTGTGTTGTAAGAGGTTTTCTTCTGGTAACTGTTTGCATGAATGAAGGGTTGTCAAAAAAAGGCCTGTCAAAAATCGGCAGGAAATCCATGCCCATTGATTATATAACATGTACTAGATAGAATGGGTGGGGTCACGAACACGACAACATAATGGATCTTAAGTCCTGAGAAGTGGGTTGGAAATACCATTTTCTAGGGTTGTGCGTGCGTTTACAATAATCGTCAAGAATCCCTTAAAAAAAGAAACTGGTGACAAGAACGAATCCGGAACAGAGCCTCACCAGCTTGTAAAAATGCGCAAAATTGTGCAAACCCATTTTAAAGCAGCCTGTTATTGCTGCAATGGGTGTGCGAAACCCTTCCAAGACCAAGACTGAATAAAAACAAGACACTGCAAACGAACCTACCTACAAGCCGAAACGACAAGAATGCGCATGGCCATTCCCGCAGCTTCACCACCAAGCAGTTGCAATGACCAGGCCAAGACCATGGCCAGAAATTGCTAGGTAGAAGGAGAAAATACCAATCCAAATGAGCATGTTGGTTAAAGTCAGGGATTCGGGACCGTGCCTGTATTTGCAGTCAGCATCACTCCACATGAATCAGACTTCCACAGGCGGTCCAAACACTGCTGCGTTGTGTTGGCTGATCTAGGGTGGTGTGTTGAAGGCCTTGTGATTACTAGAACTGAAATATGGATTGAATGACCAGGCAAAACTTTTGGCTGATACGTAGATTTGGTATTCCTGCGAAGGCCGAAGGTCGTTTTTGTTTGGTGTGTTTTGGAATGTTTTGGATGGAACTGGACATGACCAGACATCACTGTTTGATACTGTTTGTGAATGGTTGTGTTTTTGTTCCTACTTGAATATGTCAATGAAATGAGGCAGTTTCACTGAAATGAGTTCATCTTAGGCACGGCAGCTAAACTTGCCATCTTGATCGGAAAGCTGGTTGATATGGCAGCAATTTATTTCTGCGGCACTAAACCGGCTTGGTGCCTTGAGACTGAAACCTGCAAGTGAGTAGAGGATGTGCCCCCATCACCACAAGTAGCAAAGCGTTTCCTCAAATCGTTTCCTCTACCCATTGGCCGAAAATCTGTGACTTCAGGGAATAATCCTGTACCCAATATCACATCCCCATCAATATAATTCTGAGACACCTTCTGAGTGGCTAGACTTCCCATTAGAAACAGTTTGTTGCCTGCAAGAACTGTTTTGTGTGTGTGTGTTTCATGGTTTTAGCATGTTTTAAGGAGCGCTTTGCGCCAGGAAGATTCCAACAGCGACGCGCAAGAGTTGCGATCTCAGCCTGAGATGACAGGCAGATAAACTGCCAGCCAGCTGCAATGTTTAGAGTCATTAGGGTATCAAGATTCCAACTCTGAATCTGATTTAATCATATTTAATCTAATTGTTGTGATCCTGTTCCAAAATTAACAGTGTTAGACTGTAGTCCATCGATACAAAGGGTCAGTCAGCATCAGTGCAGATCAGCCGCTTCGTCAGCTTCGTCGCAGATTACGGGTGCACCACTGGCCAGAGATGGAAGTGATGGCATCAGCTTGTCGATAGGATCATGTCACCACCATCATGGTGAAGCATCCCTACTGTTGCTTGATATATCAGTCCTTGAAAATCCTTGAACGATCTCGAACTGAATTTCATCAATGCTAAACCCAGATTTGTTGACGGATCAGGGTTCTAGGAATGTTACAGTACTGGCTATGCCTCTTTCTCCTCGATATCACACGTATGTATTGCTGCTGATACCCCAACACATGTATGGCAATTCCTCCGTGAAACATTCCCATGCTTGTCATTGCAAGAAGCATGTTGCTTTGTTCAAACCACATTCTTGATCATTCTTGCAAGTATTGGCCCGATTTTGATTGGTCAAATCCCAACTGCGCATGGGTGAGTCCCAGTTTGTTGACATCCCCAATATCGTTTGGTGAACGGTGGGTGAAATTTCAATGTTCGTTGGTTGAAGCTGTTTTCCTAAAACTTAAGTTGGGCTTTTTTCAGCATTCCATTCTTTGTTCATTATCAATTCCATGATGTTTTCATGCTTCCCAGATGTTTTTGATGGTGAACGGCTGTGCCCTCAGCCTTGAGGAACATCACGCTGGTCCTGGGGGAACTCTGCAGCCAAAAGGCCATGGGACGAGAGGTGGGCATAATCCCCCGATCAAAGGGGAACCCTAAAGCTCCGTGACACTCCACCAGGTTTTTTTTTTGCAGGGTGCTTACTTGAAGGAAAAGGATTACAGTCCATTGCAGATTGGATCATTGGATGTCATGTTTTTATGTGTTTTTCCTTTGCAACATGAGGAAAATTTGGGACCAGGGGAAAAAAAAAACGACGCAATGCTCCCATGGTCGATCCATCAGTGCATCAGTTCGACAGCACCATCTCACCATCCCACTGGACTTGCAATTGGGAGATAGTCGAGCAGATCTTCTATGTACTTGCTGTGCCATGAATAGGATACATATTAGTGTGTGTAAATACTTGTGAATATAATATAATATGATATAATATCAATAATGTGATACATATTTCTTAGTGAGTAGTTGCTCCATGTGTTATCCAAGAATAGTAAGTCCGTGTAGGTGCCCATGGGAGTGGATCGCATGGAAGTTCCAACAAGATCGGATAGACAAACCCCAAACAGAGGACCAATATCTTTTTACAATTGTGTACATATATCTATATATATATATGGCAGTTGATCTAAAGGTCCTTGTAAAGAGTTTTAATTGCGAAAGCCCTTCATGTTGCGTTGGAAACCCTCGCGAAAGTTTTTTTTCGAGTTCGTGAAAGTAACATTTTTATTCGCGAAAGTTTCGCGAAAGTTGGATATTATGATACCATATAAGTTCACTATAAGATGCATAGTTCAATGTAATTCCTTGCAGGATTGTTTCTTTTTGATGCTGTGAGTACCAGGTTCCAGGACCCGCATGTAAAAGGGCTAGCATTGTTAGCAGCCTTTTTCTTCATAAGTAGCACTTCGCAACAGCCAAATACCACGGCCCTGAAGCACATCCCCGGACCTGCCACTGGTACTGCCTAACGTTGCTTTCTGAAGTCTCAAGAAACCACCTCCAAATGCAGCAGCCAAGCTTCCAAGAGTGAGGCGCTGCGAGAACCAGACGCCAAGGCCCCTGGCGTTTGCTTTTCCTATGATGTGCCCCCTGCGGATGGTTGCATGGGGTCTACGGATAGGGTTTTTTTCGCGAAAGTTCCGCGAAAGTTTTGCGAAGGAGCGGGCGAAAGTCAAAGTTGATTTTGAAGGGGGTGGCCCAGTAAGCCTTGCAAAAAGGATTTCCTAGCCAGTAACAATCCGCCCTGAGAAGGGATCCCGTGATGCTAGCTGCATGTTTACAAGATTTTGCAAGGCTATTAAGAAGTGATCCGTGATAATTTGGCGTGCTTTGGTAGGTGACGAATGAATCTCCAGAAGAAGAGGCATTGTTGCCCAACATGGGTTCCGNATAAACATGGAGATCGCGAAAGTTTCGCGAAAGTAACATTTTTATTCGTGAAGAATGGCCGTTCCCGGAAAAAGGAATTTTGATCAAACCCCATATACACATTTGTATATATAATATAACATACATATATCTATATATAATATAGCATATATATATATATATATACATATATATAATATAAACAGGAAGCCACACTTTTCTTGGGTCCTATAGTCTTTGTTGGTGAAATCGTCCAGTTTGTGGAGTAGCAAAAGTGCTTGACCCAAGGGATACACGGTGGTCCAAACAGCAGCCGTTCCTCAACACGGTTGCGTGGCCATCACCTAGATTTTTACCAACGTGTGAAGACAGATTTTGGATGATGCTGGGCGGTCCACCAAAATGGGCATGTGACATCGGACATTAAATAGCATGAAACAGCAAGAAATTGGTGGGTCCTGGGTTTCCTGCTTCAAAGCTGTTTCATTTCACACATCCGAACATCCTCAAAACCGGCGGTGGGCCAGGGGAGGCTGTTCAGACCTAGTCCGTGATGAGCCTTCAGTCCGAAAATGGTTGGAAATGCGTATTCCCATTGTGTCTCTGTTCAAAATAATTTCAGGCTCATTTCTGGAACTATCCCCCAAAAAAGGATCTCAAAAGAAGTGTCCCAGTGAAAAAATTACAACTTCCTTTAGTTCCAATAAAAAATAGATAAACAAAAACCTATGGCTCCCAAGGAAATGATCTACAAAAATGGTGTTTTTTTTCCTTATCTTTTTGTATGTTTACTGAAGGGTACCTTCAGGCATCATCGCAGCCAGGAATCCTTGTATTGGATCGAAGATCTCACGCAACAACTCACCGAGCCCAGCACTGTGCGACGATCAATGGTGGGATACGGATAGATATGGTGGGTCACCCTGATCATGAAACCTCGCGATGGAACATGTCCACAGTAGGGTGAATCATCGAAAAGGGTTGATAATCTAATGGATTTCTTGGTGCTAGCTTTGTTTACTGCTGGGTAATGGCTTCAAATCCAACTTGTTTGCAGGGTGTACTTACTTGTTTTGCCATCAATTGGCTGAAGTGGATCTCGAACTGAACAGAACTTGGGTCAGGCTAAGGGAAGATCCATGTTATAAGGTCCATCCCTACCTTGGCGAATGATCTCAAGTTATCCCAAAACCACTCCGGAAGCAGATCTGATTCTTCTCCAGTCTTCCAGGGTGGAAAACGGAATCAATCCCAGCTTGTCTGGCCAAATTGGCCAAATATCAATAGCCACCCCACCACAAATGATGTCCTTTGTTTAGGATCTCATCCAACTGGACATCCATTTAAGGGATGAGAGTTGATCCCTCCATTGAAGCGTGGCTGTCAGGTACAATTTCTCATTGATCATATTTTCACTCAACCTTCTGGCGTGCCACCAGCTATGCGGCTGCCTCAGTCCTCCTCCTCCTCCTCCTCCTCCTCCTCCTTTGTTTGGGAAATATGCTTGGCACTATGTTGCTAATAATAAGGGGATGCAGCAACAAAACATGTTGGGACCTGTTGGTTGTTTCAATTAAAGTTATTCATGTGTCATAGTGCCGCAATTCCTGAGTCGTGAGAGAAAACAGCCCGGTATATCGATGAGCTCACCATAGCTCACTCATACGTTTGTGTAGAGTTTCACACGAATGTAATAGAATGTAATATCACGTCACGTCTCCTGAGGCCTGTCATGCCATGTCATGTCATGTCATATCCATGTCGTGTGCACAGACACTCACAAATATGTATATATAGTATATAGTTATATATCATTACATAATTGTATATATTATATACATCTATGATAGGTATATTCATACCTTCATTATTTTCTACGGGTTACATGTAAGTTTTTTCAACCAGTCTCCAAACTATCTTGGATTCACATCCAAGTTTTCTATGTACATGTTCATACATTTTCTACTTTTCTTCGTTCACGCTTGACCTCTGGACGCGGTGACTGCAGTGCGTCTCGAGGTCTTTATTGACCACCGTGATCATCCACACGGCTGGAAAGGAGGGCGCTGAGGCCCATGATGGGGAAAATATGGGTTACGGTCAGTTGTGGTAATGGAAAATCCCTCATAGCTTTCAATGGGAACATCATCTTGACACGAGAAATGTTCCATTGCCATTTTAATCCATGAACGGGGAATCCGGTTCTCAACCAATATAAAGGGACAAGGCAGGGTTTTGAACAACGCTCATATGGGATGGTGTAACAATGTGTATATGTATATGATATGTTGCTGGGGTATTTATGAGAATATCTTGGGAGATATCTTGGGATAAGTATAAGATGGGATATGTGTATATATACACTAAATACACATGTAATTACATGTATACAAGATCATATGGGATGATTCTGGGACTATGGGATATATATATATATAATTATATATACACATGGATGTATGAGCAAGATAGAATGGGAATCCTGTTGGGCATACTGTATTTCAACAACAAAAAGAGGTGTCTTTGTGCAAGAATTGGTGGAATTTCACCCAATTGATGGCCATCAAATGATTGGAAAATTCATGAGTTTCCAGTTTTGATGCTTTGGAATTAGGATGTACCCCATCTCTAGACAAGGCCGCTTGCGTACTACTTTTGGGAGTGACCCTTTGAAATTAAAGGAATCAGGCTTTGTCAATCGAGGAATGGCATAACAACCTCATATCATGGGTGTATCGTGGGTTAGAATGTGGTGTCGTGGACCGCGGATCAACCTTTTTTGTCATGTCAACCCTGGATCCGTTGACCTTACTTGGCCCCTTGGGGACTCCAGCATCGGGACTCCAGTCACCTTGGGGTTCCATGAAAATGTCAGGGGAGTATGTATGTGTATACATATATGTTATTTATGTATATTTATGTATATATGTGTATATATATATATAGAGAGACGCATTTTTGTAGATGTATAAACGATATGTGCAATATTATGCTATATATACGTATATATATATATATTGTATCCTCCACTTGTTGGAGAAATGTGCTAATGTCCTGGCCCATATTGCTACGTGCAGTACATATCTATGTCATATGTGTATCTATAATATCTATATTCTCTACAGTATCTATGTCATCTATATTTTCTAGATTATTTATATTATCTATATTGTCACATTATCATACATGATCTATATTGTCTATATCATCTATAGTCTATATTGTCTATAGTAACTATATTATGTCTATCTTAAACTATGTACCCTCTGGTAAACTAACATAACTATGGAAAATCACCATTTTTAATGGGAAAATCCACGATTTCTATGGCCATTTTCAATAGCTTTTTGTATGTTCACCTATCCCCCAATGGTGAATCGAAGCAGCGAGGTCTGTGCTTCCACCCCCAGTTTGTCGCCGCTGGCCCAACCACGACTCGCAGAGGCGAGGGGTACCAAGCATCATCATCCGGCAAAATTTAGGATCTACACTGGGGTTAACTAGCATAGATGTGGAAAATGGCCCATTTATAGAGGATCACCGATAGAAAATGGTGATGATTGTGAACCACATCTATACTGTATCAGTTTAGGGTTGAGGGTAAATCTAAACAAATAGGGGGAATGTGTACCAACCAAAAAGAAGTTTTGACCAGCAAGATTTGCAGATACCAGCACAACTTTGATTTTATTCAACCAAAATGACTCCTTTCTCAGGATATGTCCTCATTTGGGGATATTTTGGGCTTGAGATATCACTTGCTAGTTAAGTGTGTTTCTCCAAATCCCGAGACTTTGGGTGATGTTTAGACAGCAAGGACCATTCTTTTGGTGCACTTGGCCAGCTGGTTGGTGCGAACATTGTCCTGTTTCTGTCCGAACTAGAGATCGTGAGGATCATCCAAATCCTAAAAGGTCATTTGTGACGCATATTACCCACCAGTTTGTAGTGATAAGTGACAACCCACAATTCACCCAGGGGTAATCCATGAGTCACAACTTGGTTTGATTTGAAGCGGAGGTTCATCGGATGTGACAGGTTTTGCCTGGGTTTCTGACAATTTTTTGCCCGAACTGGTTCTTCAGGGAAAAGATCTATAGTCTCCCGGAAACTACTCCAGTTGATGGGAGAAAAAGTGGGTTCCTGGAAGTTTTTCTTTGAACCAGTGGAGTGAAACTTGGTGGTTACATGGGGTCCTAGTTAGTATGAGTATCCGAATCAAAATTGGCTATCCCTGTCTGGAAAACATGTAATGACCTCGATGTGACCATACAACACCTTGACCGAAATGATGAAAGCTGGAAAGATCCCCGAAAAGCCAATGCGAGACTGTGGGCAGATTATCATTTTTTACACACCTGTACTGCATTTCAGGCAACAGGACAACAGCTAGACACGGGCCGGCATTTCAGGTTTGTGACTGACGACTGATTATCAACTGCCCAGCTTTCTTTTGGAAGATTCTCCTCGAGGATAAACATACCCTTTCAAGGGCACGATGCTTGCAGGAAAGGCAGCTAATTTTGAGCCATCCCAATGTTCTCACTACTAGCTGTCCCCCCAACCCACCATGATGGGTCTTTGCTCCTTGTAAATGTGCGGTTGATTGCGCCTCGAATCAACTTCTCGGTTCACCCAGTTGTGCCTAGTGACATCAAGTTCTTCTGTCGATGTCCATGATTGCTCTTACACACTGTTGTTTTGTCCTTAGTCACTGTCATTATCTAGCCGATCATCAACTACCAAAGGTCTTACCAGCCGTTCACAGCAGGACATGCCCCCAGTGAGTTTGGATGAGCCTGTGGTGGGTGAGGTGCGGTGGGAGAAGGTTTGTCAGTTCAGATCCGAAAATATATTGCTTATCTAGTGTCTATACTTAAACATTCTTAGATACATACACACATAATCACACATAGCTTCTGTGTACATGTATATATAGTATACATTGCATATATATATATATATACATGTAGGCGATATATACACACCATGTAGCGAAGCAACAAGTCTTGCTTCAAGCTGGCGGCATTTATTCTTGGCATTAAAAGCATGGTACCTGGATGTATCGGGCCGCCTCCCAAGATACCAAGATGTCTGCTATGTATATATATATATACATAAATATATGGGTATGGTTCAAAAAGTGCGTAAAGGGCAAAGATGTTTCAGTTGAGTAGTAGCAGTAAATCTCCCAATTTTGGGTTGTCCAATCTTGGATCATACGCACAGATGATGCGACATGTGTACATGTAGTATATGATTTTGCCTGGAATGCCAAACAACTCCCAAGCAGTTCGAACCTGTTGGAATTTGGTCCTGCCACCAATTTGGGTAGCTCATATCCCAGATCGTCAGAAGGGTTCTATAATTTCTCCGTGTTGAGTGAGCCCACTACCAACTAATTTGAGGTCAGTTGTCTATGGGCCGCGTAGTTACAAGCTTTGATTGTGGCTCCTTGGGCTAAAGCTGCGACTGGCAATTGGCCATTTGCAAAATGCCAATCCTTGGTCATTTCGAACATTCCCATGCATTGTCCCATACATCCCCATACATTTCTTCAGCATTTCATCCCTCTAAATCTCTCATCTTTGTCGCTGCTGTCATTTCGCGGGGCTTAGGCCGCTCCAGCCAAAATGGTGTCGCCCGGACCGCCCGGGATGCCAAATCTCATCCGGGAAACCTGCAGGGTTTTGCCCTCGCATTGGTTGGGGGGATCCTTTGTGAATTGTCCCATCATCCAATTCCAACACGAATTATAACGAATAGTGGAATTGGGAATTATAACACAATACTTGTATTATAACACAATTATAACATCATCCTTTTTTATTTCGGGTTGGCGATTTTCAAAAGTTTCAGTTTATTGGATTGTTCCAAGCTATTCCGGAGGAGTGCCACCTCTGGGGTGTGGGGATCAGTTGGTACTGGCTGGCTGGTGGTTCCACAGATGTTTCATTGGAATTTGGAGATGCGAAACCGGATGAAATCATCCATTTTCTATGGGTCAGCATGAACTATAAACATTTGTCTCGTTTGTTGTTTTATATCCTGATTGTGTAAATTGGATCCTTGGATATCTTGCCTGGTTCAATCACTATGGAGATCTAAGTGCAGGCTTCAATCCCCATTTATATTTCCCCCAGTATATACCCATTGGAGGGGCTTGACATCATCCGAAATTGCGGTGAAATGGTCTTGTCAGAAGACGGGATGACCCCCGGACAAATCCAAAAGGTTTTGTTGATTAATCTCCGATCGGATCCCCCTCTGTCCAAAAAGAATTGTTAGTTTTGTGTATACCAATTGTTGTCGGACAAACCCATCTTGAATTCCCATTTTTTGACGACAAATCCTCATTTTAGTTGTTAATCCTGCATTAATATTCCAGTATCACCCCATCAAAATATCACCATCTTGGTTTCAAACTGCATTTTCATTGGTTCAATCCCCATCACTCATTGGTTAAATCCCTGATTTGTTTGCTTGCAAACTCCATTGTTCAAACCTACCCATGATAAGATTAGCACTGCATAAACTATTCGATGCTCCAAGGCCTCAAACTCTGAAGAGTAGCACTTCGGAGTGGATGGAGAGGTCAGCGCTTGGACGATTGCCAGAAGATTTTTTGGGATGTGACGGCAATGTGACGTGACAAAATTTGTGGATTTTATCTACAAGAATTGGGATGTCACAATGAAAACTGGGAGGTTGAGCACAACAAATTCAGACTACATACCGTGGAGGGAAGAAATCCTGCACCACCTTGGATGGTTGAAACCTACAAATAATGGGATAAACTATCGGATAAACATGGATAAACCATCTATCAACTGGTGCAGGATTTCCTCCATCCAAAGTATTTAAGGTCTAAACGATGAGAATTCGAATAACTCCTGGCAACCTCAGTTGCGACCAAGCTCCAGATATGATATTCAATGATGATCCATACCAAGACCAGGAATTTCATGGCTGAACAAAGCAGATTTGGAATTTATGATGACAACGTATCCACATGAGGATATATGTATATGTATATATATATATATTATATATATACATATATGTATATGTTATAATTTGATATAATTTAATTGATACCCAGTAATTGTAATATATCCCCATCAATTGTGGTGATTGGTCAGCTTTGGGACCAACAAAAAATGATTGGGATCTACGTGTGTCGTTGTAAGCAGAGAGATATTGGGCCTCACTTTCAAATCATTTCACTGAATTTACTTATTTTACCGCCCGAAAAAAACATGTTCAATTGATTGTATAATTGTATATAATTGTATAATTAATGCAACAACCAACCAGTGCAAAACGGACATCTATGGGTGGTTTCATCCCCAGTCTTGACATCAAGCTTGAATAAATTGATTGGAAACCTGTTTTTGCTGGTTGAATCCCCGGTGGCTTAAATCAATCCCCTCGTTTTAAAGCAACCTCACTGGCCGACCACTAGACAGTTACTGTTATGAATATCTATTCTTCTGATTGTTAGTATTACATTTAGTTGTTGTTCATGCATTGCTTCATTCATGCATTCATTATTTGTGTTATTTCATTTCTGATCTTTATATATATATATATCTATCTATCTATGCATGATGTTTTCCTTTCGTATGATCAGTCCGCTTGTTTTCTTCTTGAATTCTCATATATAAATCAGAGAAAAAATACCAACATGTTGAAATTGTATATTGATCAAACAATGGTAAAAATACTAACATGGTGATTGTCATCAATCAGAAACAATGATTCCAATGATTTTTCATAGCCTCGACATGCGGCAGGCGCCGAGCCAGCCTGATGCGTGAGGCCACAGGGAGAATCCTTTCGGCGCATGGGGGAAGAGATGGTGGGAAATTTCTTCGATAATCCATGGACAAGTGGAGAATTTCGACTGGATAAAGGAGAATCACCGGATTTAGCATGATAAACCATGGAAAATGAATGGAAAAAATGAATGGAAAATGAATGGAAAGTGAGTGGATACTGGATCAATAATGGAATGGAGAACGAGTGGAGAACTAGTTCATGGATCATCTTAGTGGAGATTGTTTTCCATCACGAGAGAAACAGATAATTCAAGGCCAATCATACAAGTATTTTATTATTATTACTATCATTATTGTTATTGTTATTATTATTACTATTTTATTATTATTATGATTCGATATCTTTGAAAACCAATGGATAGGCAATGGAGAATGCAGGAGTAGGATGAATAATGGGATTTATATCATGGTAGTTGAATACTATTAACCATTAATATACCATGAATTCATTTCTACAAGTAATCATAAGTAACCAACTGATGAATCATCCAATACCCTGGGGATACAATGGTTGGAATTATCAACAGCTGGTGGACATGACCCTGGGGACTCAACCACCAAAGATCCACCCATACTACCATTTCTATCCGTGGTGCAGAAAGTAGATGTATGTACATATATATATATACATAGACACAATTGTATACATATTGTGATATACACATATACATGTATAGATACTATTGTCACATACATATATATATATATAAGTCTGGTATATCAATATATATATATATAGATGTATACATGCATACAGAAAGACAAAAAAACAGAAAACAGACCTACCTGCCTACCTACCTATCTACCTACCTGCATACATGCCTGCAGACATTCATGCATACATGCAGGCATTAACACAGACGTCATACACACGTTTCTGTTGGGCCGTGAACTCGCCAGGTGGCAGGGCATTTCCCAAGTTTCCGCCAACTTTTGGACACCAGCCTCCAAGAGGCGGCATGGGATAGACGGTAGCATGAGCTGGGCGTGTCAGTGGTATCAGAAGTGGGACCAGATGGGTTTGTCCAAAACTGAGGGCATGAAACCAACCATTTGATTGAATATTATCGGATTTGATACTGTGATAAACTGGTGACATAACATCTAAGCAATGCAATTGGGGGATAACAACATAAAACAACTGGGAGGTTTGCTTGGACATTGAGTTGCACCCAAAGTGAACCTGTGTTTGTTTACATGTGAGTTCGTCTGGAAATAGGGCACTGTATCCTGAAATCCACCGGTGAATGATCATTAGATGTCCCTATTCAAATTGTAGCCATTTAAGGGGGTTATGCGCCATTTCAGACACACCCATGGACATGGAGTTGGGAACAGACAATGGCAGACAATGGTCAATGGTGTGAAATTCTAGCAGATCCCAACATGTTGTACGGGTACATGAACGCACGGTTCTGACTGTTGCAATGGTTATTACAGGAGTTGATCAAGGTCAACTGCAGTGCGTAAGCTCACCCGTTGAGTTTACTACTTTGACTCTGCATATGTACATGACTTTTTCGTGTTTGATGATTGTTTCTTGTCTAGAACCCTATTGTATTCCCTCTATGCAAATCCCCATCAATCTGCGGAAAATTGCCATTTGAGCATTGTTCAAGACACCAGTTGGTGACGATCCTTGGTGATTATGATCATCTCCAATATCTTGGAGATCATAATATAATCCATCATAATCCATCAAAATCCATCATAATCCATGAAGCGGGAATCCGTTCTGGCACCCAATACGAGTATTTCATGACATTTCATGGTTCATGGTCCCGGCTTTTGACCACGGCCAGGGCGAAACCAATCGAAGTCTGGCAATGCCTCAAGGAAGCATCAAGGCTGTTGGAGGCTGCCGGAGCGGAAGTTGCGTCGTTGGATCGACCCAGTTGTTGGGACTTTAACATTACTTAACCAACAAAAATGGTGGCATAGTTGGGATATGATGGCATATTAAATGGATTTAAATGGATGCAACTCGAAGATCATCTGGATAGTCCTTCTAGGGTGCTCCAACCTATCGGTGAATCAGAGCCATGTCCGACCCCTGGTTGATGACAATGGAGGGGATGGCAAGTGATATTGCGAAGCCCTAAATTCATCAACCAGGATCATAAGTCTGGGGTTGTCATTCTTGAACCGACCCCTCTACTCTTCCCAAGAGGACATCATTAGAATCATTGGATGGGATCACTCACTTCAATCCCCATTCTTGTTGCTTCCCCATGGAGCAGTGATGGCTCAACTCGTTCATCCACTGAGCGAGGCACCACGCTTGAAGTCATCAGCCTCATCACGACACTCTCCAGGCGGATGGAGAATTCGGATGTCGATCTGTGGATACGAAGGAGAATTCGGTCCCCAGATACGTTGATATATTGAAATCCCATTGCATCACCATTAAATCACCATAACGGACGTGTTATTCACAGCCTAAGATGTCTCTTCACACATCGGCACATCGGTGACCTGTCTGTCCATTTTTGTTGAACAGCCTGGAGATGCGACCCCGGAGCGTGAGCACTAGACAGTATAATATGATAACCCCTACAAAGATAGAAAATTAATTTGTCTCCATTTTAGCTTGTTCTATTTTTTGGGGGGATGCTAGCAACCCCCAAAAGATGGGACTCCTGGATGCTAGTTCGATGATATGTTCCTATGTTCAAGGTTTCCAACCTTTCTATCTATGATTGGTAAGGGGAAGCATCCAAAAAAATGCGTATTTCAAGTTTGCGAAATGTCGCACTTCGCGCCAATGAATCGACCATCTCGAAATCAGAGCTTCCCAACACACTGTTGACTTTGGGATTTGATATTCCCCCATTTCTGCCTACAGCAAGTGCTGCCCAGATATCTGGCTCGTCAAATCGCCAGGTCCGGCCTGGAGGTGATTTTGGAAGCGATGTTGAAGCACCAGCTCCTTCCAAGATGCCTCCAGGCGGCTGCTTCAGTCGTTCCGCAGGCATAAAATTCCATTTGGATTGGTCCAAAACTGGGGGAAAACCATGGATAACCTGAACTGCCAGCTCTTGTAGCTGATGACCAGCTAGATACAAATCTAATCAAATCTAATTGTTTTGCGGTTCTTGCAGTTGTGATGTGCACATCACAACTTGCAACCTGCAGGTTCGAATGTGTGAATATCTCGAACGATGCATGGCAGCGATCGTTTCCACAACCCATTCCCCGGCCGCGAGGTCTTTTTCCAACACCCATGGAGCAGTTTACTCCACAACTGCGTGAAGCAGTTGGTGGTCGAGGTGCAATGTGTAAGGGTCTACCATGGTCTGCCATGGTCGGTCAGTGAGCACTGGGATGGAGCGCACAACCCGTTTCTAGCCAACGAAGATAGGATGTGTACATTGTTGTATATGTGCAAAAAGAAATGAGGACATAAACCAAGACGCAATGAACATTGGGAGAAAGGCAACAAGAATTGGATGTCACCTTTCCTGGATGGGTACCAGCGTTTCCGACTGGCTACTTACTTATATACATCATTTTACATCCAAATATCGGCAATTCTTCTGCCAAATTTACTTGGTCCAACAGAAACATGAACTGTCCCATCAAAATTGCCATGTGGGTTTGTAGGGTACCTTAAATCTTCATGGTGAATCACCATTTTCCCCATTCAGTTGCCCGTTCAAAGTCCTGCAGGTGCTGTCAGGTAGCGATCCTTTAAGGCAACAGTTGTCCAAGCAGCTCCTGAAAGAGGTCGGGCTTCTAGGAGCTTGTGGTGTACCACTTAAAACATAGGACTCGGTTGGAAATCCATTCAGAAATTCATTCCAAAATTCCCAGAAATTGTTGGGGAGCATGGGTTGTACGATCAATTTCTGAAAATTGTAATGGATATTCTAATCAGGGAATTCAACCAACAAATTGCATGAACCAACCACAGAATGGAAATTGGGAAAAAAAAACAATAATCAAGTTGCTTCTGCTTGGTGGTTGCAATGATGACCAATCCTCCACCGGTCCACCGCTCCAGGCATGTCTTGCGGAGCGGATTGTTGAGGAGTATGCCGCTGAAGCCTCGTGGAAAGCCACAAAGCAGAAGTAGAAACCTCAGAAATGAAGAGATCCAGTACTAAACCGGGGGTTGTAGGGGGTTATGGAATGGTGAATTTTAGCAAGTTATCGTATATGACTATGGGATACTATGGGTCAATACCATTCAATACCTAGATAATTGTATATATATTAGTATACTCTACCATTTTTAAGGGTACGAATATCCATGACTGCCAGCTATTCTGATGTGCACCAGGATACCAGAGTTTCAACCCATAGCAATATAGAGGTTGTTTTGATATCGCACTCACTCAAGAGTAGGTTTTCCAAACGTTTTTGCAGGAAGAGGTAGTCGGTACATGGTTCCCACCCAGTTCCATAAACCAGGTTGGCAGATGGGATGAAACAGCGCGTAATCATTTGGGTTTGTCCAGTTCCATAGGGTGGCCCTAAAACCCAAGGGTTCATCATGATTTGTCCTACTCAAACTGCCAATTTTGCGGGTCTCCTGCTTGGACAAAGCCAGTTCTATGCCATTTCTGAATGGATGCCTAGATGCGTCTCGAGGCATGCGAGGGTGGGCTACATGGGCCACCTTTTCCTCATGAGTACTGCGCTGCAGGAGTGCAAGTCACAGGAGGCCGCCAGGGGAAATGGGAGCGAAAGGGGTGAGTGACAGGGAAAAATCAAAGCTGGCAAGCTGGAAAGTCCCCCATTTATATAGATCCATGTAGAATCGTTTAGAGATTTCTAGATGATATTCCCATTAACACTACCATTTGTCAATGTGAGTAACTTTTATAGATGGAGCCCCATGATAGAATCATTTATATATATATATATGTAGATTGAGCTTTTCATGAGTTGGTCGTCCAACAGGAACGATGTGATGCAATACCAAACATAGGGCTATCTGTGAGACTGCAGGTGTTCCACATTGTTCCACCACAGTGCACAGCCATCTTTTTAGAGAGACTTGTCGTGTTGGGGATCCTCTCAACGGGAGCTTTGTATTTGATTTCCTGCCTACGGGTCACAGGATCTTCGGCCGGGTTGGCTGGTATAAAAAGATTCGCGAGCCAATGGTACACATGTATCTAGGAAGGAAGCATGAGGTCGGAGGCATACGCGCTGACACGTGCAATATCGATAATAGCCAACAATCCTGGAATGTCGGGGGTCTTTAATTACCTGTGACACGGATGTCTACAAGAAAACGCAAATTTGTTGTGTTAACTCCACTGTTTTTGGTGGTTGAATTTCCCATGTGTTGTTCCATGTTGTTCCCCCACTAGAGTCACTAGAGATAAAGTACACAAAAAGACCCCTGTTCAATCGGGGCCCATTTCATCCGAGTCAACTCCCAAAGCAAACCACCGAGGACATTGGTGATGACAACGCTTGTCATGCTTGTTAAGGATGGTTGAAAAATTGATAATGGTTACTGATTAATAATGGTTAATTTATAATTAATCATGTACACCCACACAGAGTTTTTTGCAAACCCCGATACTCCTCCGAATATCCTCGACGGTGTGCCATGTTCATGTCAAGGTGTGGTTCTAGCTCCATTTGTCCTTACATGTTTATTCGTTGAAACTCCATCAGCTCAAAGGATCTCTTGGTTGTGGCTCATGATAATCAGAAAATGATCACATCTTAATGGCTGAAGGACAACATTCTCATTGTGATCCCTTGATTCACGCTGATTAAGCAGGTTTTCGGCTTGCTACATCCATAGATTGGAAATCATGGCCAACCCTCTAAAAATTGCATTGATATAACCCCATGGTTGATACCAAAAAAACTCTTACGGGTTAGAAACGTATTTCTGGTTGCTTATCATCAAGTTGACTCCCTATTTCAACGGGTTGAATCCAATCTTTTGCGTTTGTTAAGTCCATTTTTTTTTGCTGGTGAAATTCCCATTTTGGCTGCGCTGCAAGGTGGCTGACATCCTTACTTCCACCAGTGGTTGGAGGGAGGTGGCTGCTCAGGTAGAGGCTGGTTTCACGGGGGACACCAAATATCCCCCCAAATTAGCCATTTTGAGATAGGGACCTCTGGAAATGGTTTAGGTCATTTTGGAATGCTTGGATATATGATGATATTATATCGAAATCTATCTGGATATATGTAAAATTATTTTCCGATAATCCATTGGAATTGGGGATACCCCATATTCCCCAGTTCGGTACTCATTCAGCTTTTGCCAGAAATAGGGCTAGGTACTAACCAGCGATTTTTAGAAGTGTATCAAAGATTGGCCATGATGGAGATGAAGATTGATGAAAACCATGGGGGTTGAAGACAAGCAAAATGGGGAACCAAGCTCTTGAACCAGCAAGTTTGTGTTGAATTCATCCTGAATTGGGATCTCAAACAGGAGGAATCAGATGTATACGAAGCCAAAAGTGTTCACAAATGTTCACAATACGACCTGCAGGTTTTTTGGCTGTGCGTGTGATCTGAAACCATTCATCCTTGGCGTGCGTATTATATATACATACATTATAGTGTATAATATAGTTCTCTACAATATATGTATATAATATACAAATAGGAATTCCATTGATATCCACTTGAAATACCCCAAAAAAATCACATAGAAATTCTGTAGACAACATAGAGAAATAGTCAAAACAGCACTTAGAAATANAAAATCACATAGAAATTCTGTAGACAACATAGAGAAATAGTCAAAACAGCACTTAGAAATAGAATAGAAATCCTATAGAAAGTGCATATAAATCCCTTTGAAATCCCATAGAATTTCTATAGAAATTGCAAAGGAATACCATAGAAACCACACAGGAATTCCATGGAAATCCCTTGGAAATATAGAAA
>BGPT01000559.1:295210-307517 GCA_003297045.1 Symbiodinium sp. clade C Y103 | reverse complement strand
GTGCTGAGGGATTTGGTTTCACTGAGAGTAGCAGCTGCGAAGACCAGACTAGAGCTTATGAGAAAGGTTCTCCGCAAAAGGGGCGCAAGTGAAGGGTCTTGCAATTGCTTACGAATCACGCGTGCCAACAAAAAACGCCTCGACACCTTCGGTGCGGGCGGATTTACTGGATTTGTGTGCTGTTTCCGCTGCATGCAGTGTGCAGTAGATCCTGCCACACACATGCAATTTATGCAAAGTATGGACTGTACCTCATGCATAAAGTCTATGTCCTGTGACATGTATCTTATGATTTTCATGCATGCAATATATATATATATATATATATATATATTATATACTACTTACATTTTGGCTGTGCGGTGCATCCATCTTCTTGTACAGGCTTGCATGTATTTAGGTATAGATGGAGATTTGTGTATGAAGAGATGCAAAGGGCAATGCTGCGCAACTGACAGCAGGTTTCTGCTCCTGAAAATTCACGTACATCTCAAAATGTCAAGGGGCTGCATGCAATAAAGTATCTGTCTCACCAGCTTCATCAGAACAGCTTTGGTTGAACACAATCCCACCTATGCTGAGCCAAGCCTCTTTGAGTTGAGTTGACCTTTCGATTTCAAGCGGAATGAAGTTCGATCACAGATCAATGCAGATCAATGCAGATCAAGCTTAATGGACTGGGCAGGCAGTGACCTGCTATTTTGGTCACCACGATGGTGCGGTTCGCAGGGAAGCCATCACTGTCATCAAGCAGTTTGCCAGGCCAAAGCATGGACTCCTTTCGGATTCGTTTCAGATTCAAGATTTGATTCGTTAGATTCGTTTGATTCGTTTGACGTGTGAAGGTGTGAAGATGTATGAAGGCTTTCATAAGGCTTTCCATCTTGGATGTCTTGATTCGTTGACCCTTTGAGGCGTGGCGATATGCAGGTGGTGCCCAAGTTGGTTGGTGCTCTCGCAGATTCTGAACTTAGAGTCCGCATGGCTGCCACCGATGCGCTTCGTGAGGTGGCACCTAAGCTCCGCTGGAGATGGAAGCCGACTCAATAGGACCTTTGTCAAAGACCAACAAATGTCAGGTGGACATCAGACATTTAATGATCCAATGGACATCTAAATAATAACAGATATGCAAAGTATGGCCTTGATTTCTGCGACCTCATGAGTCAAGTTCTGGAGCTTTGAGTTAGCCCCTGACATGGTTCGTGGAGTCATGACAATGCTGGTACGCCCTGTTTTTCAGTATATAGATGCTGATTACGAAAGCCAGCCAGAGGCATAGGCTGAAGTGATTATTGCGAACGAAGCAAGAGAAGGGGGTGTTGGCGGGAGATCCCCCAAAAAAGCCTTTTTGGCGTAATTAGGTGGTGAAGTGAGTGTCCCGGCGAACCATTTTGCAAGGGCGATGTACCAGGCAAAAAAAATTGGTGACGGTGGGTCTTCGGATCCCCCCTGGTCCGTGTTTTCAGGAGCTCCAAGGACCAGAAAAGCAGAAAAATGCAAGGTCTACATGTGACAATATTTTGTTGTTGAGCAGTGAAGTGCATTTTTTCAGGAGCGGCAAGCAGCACAAATGTAGGAGAAGACCCCCTGCTCCGTGTTTTCAGGGGCTGAAAGAAGTGACAATGCTTTTCTACACTCTCAATGTACAATACAGTGGCATGTCAAAGGCGCACTTAGGAGAAGAGCAAGCAGGACAAATTATATAGGAGAATAAAAGGACCAGAAAAAGTTGAATGCCGTAAGGACTCTCCCTGGTGAGCAGTGTGTCAAATGTGTAGTAACGAGTATCTTTTCATCAGCGGTCGGCAGCAGAAATGTAGGAGACCATAAGCATCAGAAAAAGTAGAAGAACGTAATGATTGGATGTGACGAGGCTTTTTTGGACCAAAGGACAAAGATGTAGGTGAATGTGAAGACTCAGTGTAAGAAGGCAAAGACAGTGTTCAGCAGTGAAGTGCGAAGAAAAGCTTGCTATCAAAGGTGTAGGTAGGAGCAGGCGCGAATGCGTCGCTGCGGCTGTCGGCCTCAATATCGCACTGCTCGACATCGGCGGCCGTCAGCTCCATGCTCCACCTGGAGCTTCGTCCCTAGAGCTAGTACGACCCATGGAGGTTTGCTGGAAAAGAAAAGGTTCAGGTGGGTTGAAGACTTGTGCGGCGGGACGGAGCTTGAACATAAGGGCCTAACGGCATGATCCCGTGTGAAAATTTGGTGTCAAAGGAGTAGCACGTGGAAGGTTTCTATGTTTGGGGGATAATGTTGAAGGTTGATATCAATGTCTAGCTACACGGCTCCAAAGTGACAAAGTCACCTAGAAGTCACGTCATCTTGCCCGGCAGCCTCACAATTCGGAGCGCATCAGATCAGCGAGCTGGCAACTCGTTGTTGCACCTTTCGTGCCAGATTCGAAGTGCTCTAGGGATTGACTAGATATGCAACAACTTGATCCGGGAAAGCAGTCATTATAGGGTTAGAGGGCTATGTCTATATGTTTCGGAGCCTGCGTCGCAGCAGCTCCTGGGTTTTGTTTGGTATCAGTCTGGGGAGGCTACAAAAACTCGATCAAAAATTGTTCTATTTGAATGGCTCGAACGGAAGGATACCAGGTGCAAAATGGGTGGCGAAACCAACTCTGGGGCCCATAACGTGCGGCACACCGGTGTGGCCAACTTAGCATTTCCATGTGTCCACATTGTCGGAAGTTGTGACTTCTAAGCTTCCTTCGATCAGTGTCTTTCTATTTATCTATCTATCTATCTATCTATCTATCTATCTATCTATCTATCTAGTTGTCTATCCGCAAGCTTGAAAACGCATCTTTTCTGCGAGACTTCCTGGAAATTTGGAAGTTGAACAAGGAAAAAACGATGCAAAGCTTCCTTTATTTTGCAAGTTGACCACGTCGAAAACGAAGCAATTCTGCGAGGCTTCCTTCAAAAATGGAAAGTTGAGCGCGCAGCTGACGGCCTCGTGCCAATCCATTTTGCGATTTTTCTATTCAATCTCTCTAAAGTACTGCGCCTGCCACGAAAAAGTCAAGCCAGGTAATACGAAGTGCTGCACCTGTCACGCAAAATCATCTTAGCAACCGTGAAGATCTGATGCTCCAAAATGGAACCCCTCTGGGGAAATCAGCGCCCTGACCTCTTAACATCTCTGCTTGAGATGTCTCTTGTGCTGCGCCTGCCACGAAAAAATGCATCTTTGCAGATCCTCTTCAAGTGTCCCACGCACGCCATCGTTTTAGACAATGCCACGAAGCCCGCACGTTTAGCACGCTTTTGACAAGGTGCATAATCCCTTACGCTTGCCACACAACACGACGCTTCGACGTGAAAAAATTGTCCGAGCATGTGGTGTTTTTACCATTTTGACTTCCAAATGTGCTTCGCGCCACAGCAGCGTGCACTTTTTCGGGATCTCAACGTCCAAAAGTGGTCCGACAATGGGGTGTTTTTCGCATATTGATTTAGAAATGTGCTTCGCGCCACAACGGCGTGCATTTTTTCAACATCTCAATGTCCAAAAGTTCCGAGAATGAGGTGTTTTGCGCATTTTCACTTAGACATGTGCTTCGCGCCGCAACATCGTGCACTTTTCCAACATCTCAAAGTGCACCGAGACCGTCAGTTTTTTAACGCTTTTTTTTTACTTTCAAATGCGCTTCGCGCCACAATGGCGTCCGCTTTTTCGCCATCCCAGCTTCCAAAAGTGTTCCGAACATGAGGTGTTTTGTACCTTTTTACTTTGCGCCACAGCCCCGTGCACTTTTTCATCTCTGCTCCGCACCCGCCGCTTTAGCGAGCCTACATTTCGACCCTCGGGAGCCACAAAACATTGCAAAACCACAGTGTTTCGCGACTTTCCTACCTTCTCGCGCACGTGCATCTTCTCTCTTCTGACTTTCTCCTGTCTGATCTTCTCTCTTCTGACTTGCTCCTGTTTGAGCTTCTCTTTTCTGTGGCTCTTCCCATCTTGGCTTTTCCATCTGTCCATATTGTCGGAAGTTTGACTTCTAAACTTCCTTCGATAATATAATCCTGGCTTTCGTTCTCCTCTTCTCAGGTAGGATATGGAGTGAAACAACAACCCGCCGCTAGTCACTAGTCAGGGTCATGAAACGCAAGGTAGAAACATTTGAAACCAACTTGTAGATGTTTTTCTTGTGTCAAAAGATCAACCCATGGGGCTATCAAGTGCTTGGTGACAACTGTTCCTGCAAACTAAGGCAAGAAGGGGTGATCCACAAACTGCAGCACTGGTCGTACAGCATTTGGTCCACCAATGCTCGGGTGTGAGGGAGGCACGCAAGAACACCTCCCGGGCTGGTTCGGATGTCTGGTCATGCTC
Organism: Symbiodinium sp. clade C Y103; assembly: GCA_003297045.1. Classification (NCBI taxonomy): domain Eukaryota; class Dinophyceae; order Suessiales; family Symbiodiniaceae; genus Cladocopium; species Cladocopium sp. clade C. The sequence goes on along the minus strand of BGPT01000559.1, from coordinate 303,164 downwards.
CGTCCAGAAAATCGTGTTCCCTCCGTCCCTGCTAACCGGCATCTCCTCTCCACGTTTGCTGGCATGTTCTTGTCTTGGTGCCCTTTGCTGGCTGGTTGTCTCCCTTCTTTTTCCTGTTTGCCTGTAGCCTGTCCACTTTGTTGGTTGATCCGGCTGGGTTACATTTGGTTGCATTTGGTCACTGTCTCTCGCATTTTCACCCAAAGTTGCGTGTCTACCCCAGTGTGCTTGGCTGTGCAGCTGGGCACCAGAAAGGCAATGAATTCCTCGCTTTGTAACTGTAACTTTGCCACTTGAAAGCACAGATGCCTCCGGCTCGTGACTGGTTGAACTGTTGTTGAACCGCTTCATGTGATGTGATTGGAGGTCTTCATTGATCAGTTCTGTCAAGGGTGCCTTGATTCGCTGTGAAAGGCAGCGCTGATCACCCTTACGCATTTGGCAGCACCAGGCTGGATTGAGAGTCAGAGGACGGAGAAGTCATGCATAGCAGACCAATCCCGTAACCGGCCTTTAAGAGAAACGCTTGTGACATTTCATTGGAATGATTGCTTCTCATGTGCTTCTCATGTGCTTCTCATTGGCGTACAAATGACAAGTATGATCAGACCAACTAGGATTCGTGTGCTTCTGCTAAATATTCTCCTCATGGCACATTGAAGTTCGATGAATTTTGGATGTTTGGGCCACAAAACGGATCCAATTGCCCAAAGCCTGCTGCATGGAGCAGACCGTGGTGATGTCATCGTGGCTATCTGCCAATGCATGAACGATGCTGACATCGAGGGTCGCAAAGCTCTCCTTGGTGCATTGCAGCAGTCCTTGAGCTGAGCTTGCAATCAAAATTTTATAGAATTTTCTATTCCAGAAAGAATGTCACTGCCACTGCCTATTGGTGGATTGTCGCCTTTGTACCAATTACTCGAGTGAATGCTTTTCATTCTCAGGTTGGCACCCACAGGCCTGCTGCAATGGCTACGATCATCAGATGCCTTTCCATCAGACCGAAAAACCCTTCCAACTCAGACAATCCTATGTAGATATTGAAGGGGTCTAAAACCTGACCCGAAAGAAACTTGGAAGTCCGTAAAGCGAGAGATTGCAAAGACTGTCGGCAGCGTGTTTCAGTTTAAAACCTCTAAATCTGTATTGTATTTTCCCGTTTTTTTCCATGTTGCTCAAGAATATTCAGACAAACTTGGACACACCATTTGTGTTCCTCAGGAGACCCGCAAGCGGTTGAGGAAATAGTGAGGCGCTTCTGGGGAGTGGAGATGGGCTGAAATTGTACCACTACCGATTGATGAATTTTATGAAAAATTGCTTAAGCTGCATCCAAGAAGCTGTGATTCCTGCAGGAGATTGACAGATTCCAGCATTGAAGTGCGTAAGACAGCCTTAAGAGTGTCGTTCGGCTGCAGACAGTTGCTTGAGCAAAGTAGAAGATTGTCTTGATTTGACGTGTATCATGTATGCAAAACGTTCCTGCCGAGTTCACTCGCAAGATTGATCAATATATTTCACACACACTAAGCACACATATAATCATAGAAATAATCATATAAATAATCACGTAAACAGCTTTATACAATTGTATATATAGCTATATAGATATATAATTGTACACATATAAATATAAATAGTTGTATATATAAGATTGTACATATATTTAATTGTATATATATATATTATATTATATAAATACTTGTATATATATATGATTGTAAATATATAGATATAGCTATATTTTTAAATGTATATACAATTGCAAATATAATTGTGTATATATATATATATCTATTTAATTGTATATATATATATAACTGAATATATATAATTACATATATATATATAATTGTATATATATACTTGTATATATATATATATAATTGTATATACATAATGTATACATACTGTATACATAATGTATACATACTGTATACAAAATGTATACATAATGTATACTTAATGTATACATAATGTATACATAATGTATACATAATGTATACTCAATGTATACGTAATGTATACATAATGTATACATAATGTATACATCCATCCATCCATCCATCCATCCATCCATCCATCCATCCATCCATCCATCCATCCATCCATCCATACGTTGGATTGCATTGCATTGCATTGCGTTGCGTTGCGTTACATTACATTACATTACATTACATACATACATGCATACACGCAAATCAAATCACATCACATCAGATCACATCAATCAAATTAAATCAAATCAAATCAAAACATATAACCAATCAATCAACCAACCAACCAATCAGCCAATCAACCAGTCAGCCAATCAACCAACCAATCAGCCAATCAACCAACTAATCAACCAATCAATCGATCACTCAACCAATCAATCAACCAATCAACGAATCAATCAATCAACCAATCAATACTGTACATGGATATATGTATATACATTTTTTTCCTGTGTACATGTCATACATATGATTTAGATCCAGGATCCATGGCGATATTTGAAAGGGAATTCAGTTCCGCTCTGAGATTTGGAGTGGTGGCAGAAGATGCCGACCGATTCCCTGACGTTTATGCTTTGCTTTCTGCCAGTTTGGAGGACACAGTGACAACGCGAAACAGTTTTAGATGGTTTGACTCAGTTTAAGTGTCCCTTTGGTGGAATCCAATGCTTATCATTTTCTTGGTGCCCCTTTTCGTCAGGATCCTCGAGCGTCTGTGCGCAAAGCTGCCATAACTGCCGTCGAAAAGATTGCCAGCAACAATACGGCTCTCCAAAGCTTCTTGAATTTCTTGATGATTTCAGGATATTTAGATGATATGCAAAAAAATGCCTTCTTTTTGGTGAAAGCATACTTTTCTTGTACATTGATTACGTTGTACACTTGAATGACAACCTGCGCTTGTCAGGTTTAATTTTCAGCCGCCTTGATGATGCAGCAACATCAGTGAGATCCACAGCCATTCTTGCTGCAGGGCGGATTTGCGATCCACAGGATCAGGTGCAGGGTGTGATGTCAAAGCCAAATCGCAGTTTTCATTTTTTTTTTGGGAGAAGCCGAAGACCTTCACAGACTTTGAGAGGCAATCGTGCGAAAGCTGGCATCCTTCATGGAAGTTGCTGATCCGAGTTCCCAGGTCCGAATCCACGACAACCGCTAGACTCTTAACAGATCACACTCTGGTCCGCATCTCCACTAAACTCACTAAAGGATGTGAGCGATAAACTCCAAGGATCTCCAAGGTGATCCTACGTAAACCTTCCCAAATTTCGAAACCAAAGGGGGAACCTGATATCTCTTTTAGCCAAAATTGCCGAAAAGTGCATATACATCGGACACTTGGCAAAGTCATTGTAGGTTCGAGATGATCTAGATCAATCAAAGTGTGGACAATAGCGGCGTCATTGCTTGTTCACTATGTTTTCTTTTGTGTTCCCCATCAGAACGATGACCCGAGACGACTCGAGACTCAAAATGACCAGGTGGCTGCACAGCAAGCTTTGGGCCGGCTGTTACAGAGAGGCTCAAAGGCCCAGGCTGCAGCTCTTCCAGTGCTTCAGGAGCTGCTTTGGCATCCCTCGCCCCAGGTACCGGACCAGCTATCGCAGTTGATCTCTGCACTTCACCTCAAGCATGGCAAAGCACGGGCAATGCACGAGAAATAAAAACGCATACATCATATATATATACGTATATGTATATGTATATGTATACGTATACGTATATGTATATGTATATCTATATGTATATGTATATCTATATGTGTATGTATCTATGTATGTAATGTAATGTAATGTGATGTGATGTGATGTGATGTGATGTGATGTAATGTAGTGTAATGTATGTATGTATGTATGAATGTATGTATATATATATATATATTCAGAAGAGTCAATAATATTCATATATGTCAATTTGTATCATCATATTACATAGATGTTGAGTATGGAATGCACTGTGGTGTGACAGTAATTTTCCAGCATAGATGCAGCGTAGGGGGAGCACCAACATGTCAATAATATTTAGTCAATTTTAATCAAATCTTTGTCGAAGCTGTCCCACCAATTGCATGGCATTCCTGATCCACTCAAGGTCTTTGGTCCACTCATTCCCCTTGGTCCACTTGGAGTCCACTCGGAGACGCCAGGTGAGGGAGTCGGCCAACGCAGCTCTCGATCGCCTTCCGCAGCAAATGCAGTGGCTCAGGCGCTCGAAAGCGGAGAAAGACGTTGGAAAGACGTTAGGAAAAGACGGTAAGGACAGGTATAAAGGACAGGTCTCATAGGCTTACCATAGGCATACCATAGGCTTACCATAGGCTTTTCACTAGCTCGGACACAGAAAGTTCCGGAAAGTTTGCAACAGCAAAGCATAGGAGCATAGGTCTAGCACAGCTCGGGTGCAAGTTTCGCCATTATTTTGTGCACATTGGCAGGGAGAACTGGAGTCCAGGAAAGCCACCAAGCAGGATGCGTGCAGCTTTGTTGTGGACAAGGCCAAGCCAGAGTCATCACTTCCATGTCTTTGGGAAAGATCGGAATTCGGAATTTGCATTTCTCAAGTTCTCACACATTCAAGACAGAACAAGAAGGCTTTGCACAAAACTGCACACCACCAAAGTGAGCTTTTTGCAAACCACTATTTCAAGCTGCCAATCAGGTCTGGATTTGCCGAACGCAGGCATGCAGCCAAAGGGTGAGACTTTTGCAACGCATTCAATGTCAGACTAGTCACTAGTCCATCAAAAATGGTGAAGGACCGAAGGACGGTTTCAAGATGTTGAAAATCCTCCTATATATGTATATATACTATATAGATATACATACATGCACCCTGTATAAAAATGTATATAATATATACTATATACATAATAGTCATTTCTCTGGCTACAGTTTCTTTTGAGTACTTACATCAGAAAAGCGCCGATCAGCGGATGTGTGTCCATGATGGTTCTTTCACCGCATGCGCATGCTTAGGAATTGACAAATAATTAATGAATCGACTGCTCAGGTAAAGCCCTTTGGTTTTGATATTTAGATCTGCAAACCGTTTTCTTCGTTCTTGACCTCAAAAGCTATGTTTGTTCCTGGAACAGAATTGACCAGCCAAAAGTCAAGAGACTTGTCAAGCTTGAAAGCCGTATGTGTGTACCTGGGCGGTAGACTAGCTTTTAGTGCAACGTGTTAACCGTCTTTGAATGTCTATAGCCGTCCCGAGTAGGTTGCATGTACAGACCGTGGACTTTCAGGTGTCATTTTTCAACAAAGGCACTGCAGAGGTCCTTGAATGATATCATTGTGAAATTTGATGCTTGCAAATGTTCCAGATTTCAATGTATAATGTATTTCCTTGTTTGTGCCTTTGTTCGCACTTGGCTTCATTACTCGGTGTAGAGATTAGATTTGTTTGCATCAGGGATTGAGGCCCACAAGCGGCGTTTGAAACCCATGGATGCATTTTGAGAGAAACATGCTGCCGATGCTGGCGGGACATTTTGTGCACCCATTGACACTGCACTCACATTTGACTCTGTAACGGCTTCTGATTCCTGGCTATTCTTGCTCTGACTGTGGCTCACTGCTCAATTGAGGTTCTATCAAGATCAGTGTCGCCAAATTCCTGGAAGGCACTTGGATCCTTGGATCCAGAAGCGCTTAAGTGTAGATTTTCTTTCTGTTACCCATGTTATGCCCAAATGTGTTGAGAAAGCAGTTGCCACTCGTATGACATGTTTTGATGTCGTTGCTTGCCTGGAGATTTCTGCCAGGCTGCAGCCTTTAGAGCAGAGCAAGAAGGTGCGATTGAGTTGTCATCAATGAGCCAGCATGTAAGAAACCAGTGCAATTCGGACTCGCTTCAGAGCCTATGAATGTAGAGAAATATTTCAACCCCCGCAAAAAACCAAATATTTCCTCTGAAACAGGATCAAGAAAGGTGTGAATGGTATAAAATCGGATTCTGCATATAGTTGGTACTTTTTGTCCTCAACTTCCAGGATTGTGACGTTTTTCTCAATTTTTTGACCTGCATGGGGACAGATTCTGTGGAGGATTCGTAGTTGGGATGTACAGAGTTGGGGGGGGTTGTGCTCAGAAGGGCATTGTGTGGAAATGTTGTGTTGAAGAAGGGTGTGTGAGATTGAATTTGCACAGACTTTGTTTCGTGCAGAAGCAAGGTGTAATCATGCGAAGGAAACGCAAAGGGGTGTCATGCGCATCCTGTTATGAAAAGAGATAGAGAAATAGCTGTGTACTGTAATTCTTCAGATCGAGCAAATCAGATAATCAGCCATGCCAAGAGAGACCGAAGAAACATAATCGCCCAAATGGCGATGAAGTTGCGACAGTATAGTGAATGTGAACAAACACTTTTCATTTCACCTGGAACAGTTTACCGTCGGAACCATGCGAGCCCAATCAAAGATATCTTACATACAGATGAGCAGCTTCCACCAAGCAAAGGGCACGCATAGGAACTGTTTTGCGCACCTTGTTATGTATATATATATATAGTAAATGTCAAGACACTATTGTATGTGTATAGATATGCTAGAGTCCTGCTTAGACTCACCACACGGATAACCCTGTACAATTCTGCCAAAAGCAACACAATAAATCTTCTTATGCGCACCTAGGAATTATACTACTAGTAGCAATAAAAACCTTGCAGACACTGAACCGGCACATTGGAGATTACACCTCCCAAAGGTCTCTCAGGGTGCCTTGAAGGCAATAGAGACCCTGTGGGCTGCTCAGTGCCACCTAGCCTGGAAGTCGCACTGAGTGGCAGAATCAAATTCTAGCTGGAGATAGCTGGAGTGCACTTTGGAGTGCATTCCGCACTTACTGCACTTACTGCACTTAGTGCATTTCTGTGCAACCCCTCTGTGCTTTTTGCATTTCTGATATTTCTGCCTTTCAGCTTTGTTGGAACTAGAACCTGTCCGGGCCAGGACCTCCAGCAACCCCACCAAAAGGGTCTACACGCAATTCTTATTCAATATTCAATGCTTTATATTAATGATGAACTACATATCAAACTGTGATGTCCTTTTCAAACTTTCTATTTCAGGATAATTCGGGAACTTGGAACCGACCAAGAGTAAAGTCAACAGAAACCAGACCATGCAGCTTGGACTTTGCTGCCTTCAGGGCGTGCGCAAGCTGCTGCTGAGATTGTCGGACCCCCGTGTTTCAAGTTTCAGCATTATAAGAATAGCATGTCTCGGCAAACGGAACGGCAACAAAACCAGGAGAATTCAACTCTCCCAAAGTCTTTTGAACAAAAGAGGCTCTGGAAGTGAGTCAATTCGCAGCCAGAAAACTATGAATTGTCCACCCAGTCCAAATTAGATATGTACAGATGGCATGTAGATGTGGAAAGTCTGGACAGAGCATCATAGAGCAGTGTTTTGACTTCCCGTTATAAAGTACCTCACCCATCCTCACCCAGCAAAAAGTGCGACCGGCAGACTATGTCTCGGACCTCAGGCTTTGCTGCGCATGAGCAGTGGCATACCCACGCCACAGGCTGGGTTGCAATCGATACCAAACATTGAAAGGAATGAACACGCTCGCGATATATTTCTGGTGCGTATGCATACACACATACATACATTAAGGGACTACGCCCCCTGCCGCCGACCCCAGGGATTGTTGCCCTGGGGCGGCGAGCGGGGGCTTGCATCTTTTTATAGTATATACCCAGGAAGTCCAAAGACTATAAAAACAATAGTTTCTCCACGAAAGACGATACTTTGGCCTATGTTGGGTTTGGTCACGCTGGTCACGCTGGTCATGCTGCGGTCTGTTTTCCAAACGAGCAAAACTCTTTAGTGCTGCTCAGCCCCGCTTTTTGGCTGAGATATTCAACCTTGGATTGGTAGAGTCAAAAACTCAAGTTGAACAAACAACTTTTTCACCTGATTGTGGTGATAGGCTTATCATGGAGGTTTG
>BGPT01000559.1:272479-293810 GCA_003297045.1 Symbiodinium sp. clade C Y103 | reverse complement strand
CCAAGCGTCGCTTGAGCCATGCCATCTGGTCTTCATCCAGAAAGCAGTGGGTGAAGCGGGCATTGGTCCCTCGGCTGCCGGGGTGATGGCAGGAGTGGGGGCAAAGGAGGAGACCCAGAATATCCCAAAATTTTTACAAGAATCTTAATTCGAAATCGAGTCTTTTCGGACCAACGCCTCGCGTAGGATATGCCCAAAAGCCTTGCTCCAAACCGCAAGCAAAAACTTATCTAGTAAGTTCTCAAACTTATGATCGCACTCTTNTTCGGACCAACGCCTCGCGTAGGATATGCCCAAAAGCCTTGCTCCAAACCGCAAGCAAAAACTTATCTAGTAAGTTCTCAAACTTATGATCGCACTCTTTTGCGCTGTAAGCCGAGAAACATGTATTTTTGGACGTAGTATCCAATGAAGTTTGTTCATCCTGAGCACTACTGGCGATTGAAACCTGCTTTACCTGAATTGCAAGCTGTTGGGAAATTGGCTCTAAGATTCTTAGATTGTATCATGCCAGGTGTCCTCATGCTCATGGTGTTGAGCACCAAGTGGGCCCTGCAAAACCGATTTCCTTCATTGTACAACTCCCGCGCTTGCACAGGACTCCTTAGGAAAGTCTGTGAATGTCGGAAAAATGGGGTTCCTTGGGTTCAAAACCTAACTTTTTGCGTAAGTCATTTTAAAAAAACATTTGAAAATGTTGGATCAATATGTCCAAAAAAATCTGAGTCCTAGTTATGAAGTTTGTTTTCCTGAAAATGTATATCATTGTTTAAGAGATGGCTTGAGATGGGGAAATAAACAGGAATTAACACCCATAAATAGCCAAGCAAGGAAGGACAATTTGCGCGGTCATGGGCCCAAGTCCAAAAATATATACCCAAAAAAATCCGACCCAGCCAGCTTGTATTGCATGGGGTGCTAGATTCCCTTCATGGGTCTCGCCACCGTGCGACCAGCTTCAAGAAGCGGGGAAGCCGTTCACACAACCCAAAGTAGCGTGCAAGCGAAGACCTTAGCTATCAAAGTGAGTTTATACTTCTGCTGGGGGAAAGGACCCCTTTTTTTTGATACGTCAAACACCTTGGACCCACATGAGTACTAGGCAGCTTAGGTACATAGCGAGATGTGTCATCTCCAACTTTCATCTTCAAAGGGCCCTGCTACAGCTTGACGCGCACATTCACTAAGCCATTCTGTAACGACCCTGCCGTTGAAGGCTTTCAACGTGAAGAGGATCTCGCCATTTTTCTTTTTTACCTAAGCGCCAACAGANGACCCTGCCGTTGAAGGCTTTCAACGTGAAGAGGATCTCGCCATTTTTCTTTTTTACCTAAGCGCCAACAGACCATTGAACCAATTTCATCCAAAAAACTAAATTATTCCATTGATAAGACTATGAACCAGCAGACCAGCAAGGACCATATGGTGGCCCTTGCATTGCGAGATCGCTTACGGCAGCAAGAGAGGAACCGAGCTTGTCAGTGCCTTGGTACCGGGAAATCCATTCACTATCGCCACTTTTNCCAACACATCCTATAATCATGGTTTATAAATCCATCTAACGATAGGTATACATATATACAAATATGTCTACTATATATCATTGATTCTAATTCACCAAGGTTGATCTAATGTAATGAATGCCAAAATATTGGTTTTGCCATGCCATGCCATACCCACAAGTACTTTTTTGGGACAGATACAAGTTAGGGTCAAGATACATGGCGTTGGTCATCCATCCCATAATAGGAATCCTTATCTTGGCCATGTTTAATCCGTGTGAGAGCTCATTTGCAGTCTGGGGATGCTTTGCGATTGAAGACTTTACGAAAGCAACGCAGACAAGAAAGCTTGTCAAGGGCGCGAATAAGCAGCCTTATTCGCACCCTTTCATGTGACCGATTTTCGCAACAGGGTAGAACCTTCGGTGCTGAGCGGTCGATGTTTATTTTGTGGGGTGTGAAGGTTTAGACAATTATCACTGTCAGGAGGTTCGGACCAAAAGTCAGGATTCTGCTTGATATAATCTGCAAACGATAGTTGGTCGCTGGTGAAACATGGGGCTACGCGATCATGGAACAGTTATCGTAGAGCATCTTGAAATGGGTATGATTTGTGATATGATTCTTTATACGGTTTATTTATAGATAGTCTTTCCCCACATTGATAGTATTTCCANCAGTTATCGTAGAGCATCTTGAAATGGGTATGATTTGTGATATGATTCTTTATACGGTTTATTTATAGATAGTCTTTCCCCACATTGATAGTATTTCCATGTATTTCCCCAATAGAAACAAATCTTTAGAATCTCATTGATTCATTTGCACATACTTCAACATTGTAGTGTAGCAATCCATTGAAAAAATCATGGTACCCTCAAACATCCAGTAGAAATTCGCATCGGTGTCCAGTGTTATCATGTTTCATGACAATGTTTCCATTGGAATGTATGTTGTCCCCCCATTGTTCCCTCGTCCAGGTGAACGTCTACGTGAGAACCAGCTGCTGGTGGCCCTTGCATTGCGAGATCGCTTACGGCAGCAAGAGAGGAACCGAGCTTGTCAGTGCCTTGGTACCGGGAAATCCATTCACTATCGCCACTTTTGACGGCATAGACTGATTGAGGATATCGCATTATAAAGTCTATTTTCCAACACATCCTATAATCATGGTTTATAAATCCATCTAACGATAGGTATACATATATACAAATATGTCTACTATATATCATTGATTCTAATTCACCAAGNAGTTAGGGTCAAGATACATGGCGTTGGTCATCCATCCCATGATAGGAATCCTTTTCTTGGCCATGTTTAATCTGTGTGAGAGCTCATTTGCAGTCTGGGCATGCTTTGCGATTGAAGACTTTACGAAAGCAACGCAGAAAATAAAGCTTGTCAAGGGCGCGAATAAGCAGCCTTATTCGCACCCTTTCATGTGACCGATTTTCGCGAAAGGGTAGAACCTTCGGTGTTGAGCGGTCGATGTTTATTTTGTGGGGTGTGAAGGTTTAGACAATTATCACTGGCAGGATTTTGCTTGATATAATCTGCAAACTTAGTTGGTTGATGGTGAAACATGGGGCTACGAAGAATTGGTTTATCGATATTAAAGTAGGGACAGAGTCTGAAGCTATTTCTGAGAACTGAAGGAGGGTTTGCAAGAGTGCGGTGAGTGTACTGCGAGTGTGTCTTCGTCATGTTGGCNAGGCTGACAGTGGTGAAGCGTGATAGCATCGCCTAGCTTGGGGCCTTGCCTGAAGGCCCTGATTCTGTTGCCTGCGGTGCAGGTGGCATGGTCTTAGTTGAAGATAAGAGAAGGGAATTGGAATGTGATCGATCATGGAACAGTTATCGTAAGCAGCTACGAAGGGACGAAAACTTGGTTCAAGGGTGCATCTATTCGGTTGCATTTTTCCAGGACAAGGTCACATTTCGGCAGGACTGGCTCTATCTAACAACTTGCTGGCTGTGTGAGTGGNCATGACAATGTTTCCATTGGAATGTATGTTGTCCCCCCATTGTTCCCTCGTCCAGGTGAACGTCTACGTGAGAACCAGCTGCTGGTGGCCCTTGCATTGGGAGATCGCTTACGGCAGCAAGAGAGGAACCGAGCTTGTTGGTGCCTTGGTACCGGGAAATCCATTCACTATCGCCACTTTTGACGGCATAGACTTATTGAGGATATCGCATGATAAAGTCTATTTTCCAACACATCCTATAATCATGGTTATTAGCCCATCTAACGATAGGTATACATATATTCAAATATGTCTACCAAAGACCATTGATTCTAATTCACCAAGTTTGATCTAATGTAATGAATGCCAAAATATTGGTTTTGCCATACTCTGCCATACGCACAAGTACTTTTTTGGGACATATACAAGTTAGGGTCAAGATATATGGCGTTGGTCATCCATCCCATAATAGGAATCCTTATCTTGGCCATGTTTAATCCGTATGAGTCATGTATGAGTCAGAGCTCATTTGCAGTGTGGGGATGCTTTGCGATTGAAAACTTAACGAAAGCAACGCAGACAATAAAGCTTGTCAAGGGCGCGAATAAGCAGCCTTATTCGCACCCGTTCATGTGACCGATTTTCGCAAAAGGGTAGAACCTTCGGTGCTGAGCGGTCGATGTTTATTTTGTGGGGTGTGAAGGTTTAGACAATTATCACTGTCAGGAGGTTCGAACCAAAAGTCAGGATTCTGCTTGATATAATCTGCAAACGATAGTTGGTCGCTGGTGAAGCATGGGGCTACGCGATCATGGAACAGTTATCCAGTTATCGTAGAGCATCTTGAAATGGGTATGATTTGTGATATGATTCTTTATACGGTTTATTTATAGATAGTCTTTCCCCACATTGATAGTATTTCCANCGCACATTCACTAAGCCATTCTGTAACGACCCTGCCGTTGAAGGCTTTCAACGTGAAGAGGATCTCGCCATTTTTCTTTTTTACCTAAGCGCCAACAGAGCATTGAACCAATTTCATCCAAAAAACTAAATTATTCCATTGATAAGACTATGAACCAGCAGACCAGCAAGGACCATATGCCCAAACTAACATGGTGGCCTGGCTGGGCTCTTTTTGTTCGCTGAAGGTCCCAGCCAAATATCGTTGGCAACTAGAAGATATTATAATGCTCATTAAACCAATCCCAGGTACCATTTTTTCTTTGAAANTCTTTTTGTTCGCTGAAGGTCCCAGCCAAATATCGTTGGCAACTAGAAGATATTATAATGCTCATTAAACCAATCCCAGGTACCATTTTTTCTTTGAAAGGTCCTTGTGAACATTGTATCTTCCTAGAAGCGACGAAGGCTTTGAAGTGCTTGTAGGCTTCATCCAAGTGTTGTTGAAAAGGCTCGTCAGCATCCACCCCGAAAAACCCACAATCGACCAATGTCATCCTGGGAACGGTAGGGTTGGTGCCAGGGGTTGGCGCAAAGTAAACTAAAAGCAGGAATGAACTTTGAACAGTTTCTGGGGGATAAGTNGACCAATGTCATCCTGGGAACGGTAGGGTTGGTGCCAGGGGTTGGCGCAAAGTAAACTAAAAGCAGGAATGAACTTTGAACAGTTTCTGGGGGATAAGTCCCCAACTAGCCAGCGAAAACCAGCAACTGCTATCCAAGTCTCAAAGTGCTACCGTTCGCGTTGAAACATAACCCTAAATTTAGCACATGCATTTGACAGAACTTCAGGAGGTCCGGGTGAAAGTTTCTGTAGCTGATGATAGGGTCTCAGTGGCCAAGCAGGCATAGGTCCCCCAAAATGGCACAAATCTTGGGATATCTTTTCATACCATGGCTTGTTGGGAATGCAGGAAACATCCGCAAAAAACATTACCCCTTTTTCGTGGTGGTGTATCCCAATTTTGCAGTCCAGGTAAAACATATGTGGGTAAATCCAACGTCTACAACGGCAACCTTTTGGGATTTAGGTTTTGAAAAAGACCAAAAAAATGTGTTATTCATTTTTCAACCAGCTTAGAAACTGGGATCGGTCGTTGGCATTTCTTCAACCAGAAAACGCGTCCGGCTATACTCAGTACCCCAGCACCATGCATTTTCACCCACATGGTAGTAATGTTGGTTTGGGGTTCCTCTGGCATAAGCAGCACAGCGGTAACAAACTGGAGCGTTTTTCCCGGCTATCCAAGAGGAACGAAAACCCAGAATCCACTTGAAGAAACTCCAGTCACCACGGTGTTCTGTGAGCGCGAATCGTTTCCCATCTGGGGTGAGTAGTTGACCAGCTCTGGGGTCAGTCAGAGTTTCACCATCAGGTCCTTTCAATGGCCATCGGCCGAAAAATGCATGATTAAGACTCCAAGTAATGCGTCTGTAAATTGCATTCATAGTTTTTCTCCCGTAGCACAAGTCTTCCTCTATCGAGAATATCAGGAATCGGCTGTGACGAGAAGATTTTGGTCTCCATAGGGGGAGGTTGATAAAGAGTCCAACAACCTTTTCTGGAGGCATGTAGGCTTGTTGCCGCGCGCGGGCCCCATCACCATAGAGGCCAACTGGTATATGGGCATCAGTTCCATCAAATGCTTCCAAGAAGGGAGACTGGACTTCTTGATGGTGTTTCCAAAAGATGCCAATTTTGCTTTCCTCAATAGATACCCCAGCATCGTTAAATAGGTTTGCAATCAAGGCATGAGGGTCGATCATCTCCAAGTCAACCATGTCATAGCCATGGGGTGATTTGATGTTCTTCACAGGGGCTTTCACTGTTGAAATGTCCTTGGCTATGCAAAATATAAATAATTAGTTTCTTGGGTTTCACTAAGAAAACTTGAGATCAACCATATTTGGTGTATGGCCACCAGCATGTACTACCAGGGCACAACTGGCACATCGCAACTCCTCCAAAAGTCCCGGCTCCTGTTCCATTTTGAGTAAGACCCCAACTTCCGACTGCGCTCATGCACATTCGCAGGGCCACTTTCCTGAAGAAAAAGTCATTGCAGTTTGAACACCCTGAACCATTCTGGCGAAACACAGACTGTTGGACAGTTGGACGGCTGTAACATAAATTCAGTATGATTCTGTACAGTACAATACAGCTTACTCAAGATCAGTTAGACTGCTGAAACATGAATGCATTACGATTCGGTACATTCCTTACTCAAGGGCTCAGTGGTTCCAAGTACCAAGATGCATTCTTGCGTGGGGAAATCTAATCCACATGCCAAGCATCAGAAACGTGAGAGGCAATGTTCCTCATTGCCACGTTGACACTGGCAGCCTTAGCCCAAATAAACATATGGCAAAGTCAGCAGTATATGGGCCCACTTCATACTACATGTGTACTATAAAGGGCAGCCTTGATCACAGACATAGCCGCACATTCGACACAATACCATGGCCCGCCCACGCCACTCATGTGAATGATTTCTTGGTTGAAAATTATGAATTAATTAGGACTGATCCATGATATAGCGTGATTAATTATATCTTATTTTTCTATCGTAAAATAACTCTGCAAATAGTCTGGGCTGCAATGGCGTGCAACTCTTGCTGATACCATTTCCCATAACTCTTCCGTCCAAGGACTCCTGCAGCGACGCTCTCCACCGCATTCTCGGCCACTGAAGCTGGACGAGAAGATTCAGATGTTCCTGCGTGGGGAGTGGTAGGATTCTAGGGTGGGCCCAATTAAGCCATATAAATAAATGAAAATAGGTGAGTCGGTGGGAATCCATTTTGTATAGCACATAAATCCATTTTTCGACTCATCCACCAAAGTTCGCATCTTGTACTGATCAATGGTGTTGAAGAACACCTTTCAGAAATCCATCTTGGATACCGTAATAAATCCCTGGGCCCGTGTTGCGCACAGGGTAATGGAACACAAATAGGGAAATGAACGCTTGTGATTTGCACAAGCCCCCCAAAAGTCCCACAAGTATTGTGGGAACCCTCGCTGTCAGCGACTGCCCCGGCACATTCTGGCAAATCACAGCTATGAGGCCATGGACAATGTTTGGTATCTCGTTGAACTGTTTTTTGTGGTCTAAGACTTAAGACCCAGTAAGGCTTCAGACCTGGATCAAATTGTACCGGTTGGTCAGTCACACTTCTTCAGAAATCTATATCGATCAAAAGCGTGGCACCAATTCCCGGCAATTTTGGCACAAACAGTGTAGCACCCTTGTAAGCTAATCAAAGTTTTGAAAGTGCAATACATTTCATCAGCCAGGCGATGGTGCCCGTGTGTCCATGGCTCTAAGAGACGTTGAAAGATGACTTGTTGTCCAAATATTTCTGGACCTGAATCTTTCCTTCCTCACCAGCAACCTTCATCTCGGTGACCTGTCATGAGGATGCACTTGAAAAATTCAGTGGTGGTTCGGTGGTTGGAAAAAGCACCCGATGGGGATATAAGTTCCGGTACAAAGACCCGATGATGAAACTGCATGTAATCTATCATATGACTTATAAATTATCATGTTCTTCCCCACCCATTTTGGTGCCTCATCAGCATCAATGATGCGCTGCAACTTCTCCCTGGCACGCAGCATGGGATCCTTGTACTGCGCCATCTCAGGAAGAAGCGCCGCTTGGACACTCGGTGACCTTGGTGATGCATCACAGAACTGATGCCGGGATAAAGTTGTTAGTTCACTGGTGCCTTTGTGAGGGAAATGTCGTCAACTGACCACCCACCAAATAATTGCAATATGAATGTTGCTTCTGGTTTGTTCATGTTTGTTTGCAATTCCTTCACAAGATAAAAGAGGAGGGTTAAACACTCAAACTAATTGGGGTGATAACATCTGAAAAAAAACCACCTTTTCTTGCATCCCGACATAGTATATGATCAGGCATATCCCATGAATTACTATATATATAACTTCGATGCGATGGTGTAGCAGTATCGGCATTTTCCAGGGTGCCGACATCACAGCTAGATAGAGGGATCAAAAAAGGGTCAGTGTGCAGCATTGCGCAAAAGGTTGATCAACAATAACCACCAAGAAAAAATCACCCGATGCCATACCAACAGAATATGAACAGGGGGACTTGATTTTGTAGATAATGAACATCAATTCTTATAGCTCTTGAAGGGCCCCAAACCCTAAAAGGTGTAGCACATTACAAATTCTAAAACGGCTGCAGTTGATTGATTTGGATGATGAACATAATATAGATAGATGGATCACTGGGATGACGAAACCTGTTTATATACCTTTTTATTTTTTATTTTCTTATATGCTGATTAGAAGATATATCGATCGATATCATACCACAAGAAACATAACATGATCTAGTTGGTGACCCAGCCATGGCCCAACAGAAGTGGATATGTTGTGGTACTTGTATGCAGGGGGATTCAGTTTGAAGCCCACCCTCGGCCCCAGGTATGTGACGACAAATGGCAGATTCTTGGCTTTGGCTTCCTTCTTGGCGATGTCCTGGATGTTGCTTTGCAAGGAATTTAGTACCTGAGCGGATTCGAGCGGGCAACAATTTCTTGCTTGCGGAAACAGAAAAAATTGAGATATATGACCAATACTAGTATTCGAATCTTTGGAGTTGTGCCATGTAAGATGCATGAAATTTACTGTTTCTATCTGTAGCGAGTTGTGCGAAAAGCAGTTGATTCTGCACCCACATCCTTTTTCTACAGCCTTGTAACAACTTTTCTCCCACATATTAAATTCCGGCCTTCTTGGCCGCAGCCCGAATCTCCTGGAGTCTCTTTTCGGCCTTTCGTTTCTCTTCCTTCTCCTTATCCTTTTCCTTCGCTTCCTTGGTCTTCTTCTTGCCTTTGTTCTTCGACTTTCCCTTTTTTGACTTCTTGCTTTTCTTTCCCTTCTTGCTCTTCTTGGACTTTCGGTTCGACTCTGAGCTGCTGTCATCACTGCCCTCATCACTGCTTGAGTCAGAATCCTCCTCGGAAGAGCGGGAGCTGTCCGAGGAGGAATCCTTCTTTCGTTTCTTCTTGTCTTTCTTCTCCTTGCGGTTTCTTCCAGCAGCAGCGACACCCTGAAAGAGGGAAGTCAAGACAGTGTCCTCTTGCTCACACTCACCTGCCTCATCAAAACACAAGTATTGGGTCAATTCTTTGTTCTCCGGTGCATCTGGATGCTTTCGGATGCACTGCTCAGCGCTCAGCGGGTCTTTAGTTTTGTTCTTGATAATTTCATCTGCCACAGTGAAGTTCCCAACTCCCTTGCCGCTTCCATATTTCAAGGCAAGTTCCTGCCTTGTGAACCACTTTCGTGCCCCACGTTTGCTGAAACTTTGGCTCTGCTGAACGCTTTGCACCAACTTGCTTCGGTTCCAATCTTCGGCTGACGATAGCCATTCTTCAAATAGCACAGCCATCTTTTGCGCCTTCTTCGGACCTGCGCAGTCGTGAACGATTTTTGACCAGCATCGTATCACCGGTAATTTTGTTTTTTGCTTTGGAAGTGCACGGACTCAAATGAGAAAAAAATTATAAAGCAAAACATTGTTTGCAAACACATGACAGCCATGAGAAATTCTTGCATTGATGTGCCGTGCATGCCCACTTTCAAAATCTTTCAAATATATGCAGTGCATGCATGCAAGACTGTCGAACTACAGACCCAACGCGCCTGAACGCGCAGCAGTTGCCAAATCATGCACTTCGTCAGGAGACGAACAACCTGAGCAGATGAAGTAGGCGAACTTTGAAGGGCTGAAAGACAATGGATACACCTGACAACAACTCATTGTCAACAAACATGTTTTACTGCCACCTGCTCCTTTAATATCTTATAATGTTATATTAATTGTGTAGAGGTATATGGTGATAGAGGTCCGATGACAAATCAAATCATCTACAACTGTTCAATTTTTGTGTTTCTTGCCAGCTGAGGGTTAAACTGTTAAGGCTGCGATAAAATCGCATCTTCAGGGCATGGGTTTTCTTATCCCTCTTCTTGCTTCCCTTTCCTTTCTTGCTCCTGTGGGACCTGGCCTCTGACCCAGCCGTGCTTCGAACGTCATCACCCATCTGAGAAGCACCATCACCATCCCCATTAAGGCCATCAACAGTGCGAGCCCGATTCAGGACATCCTTCAAACGCTTCTCGTCTCCACTTTCGGCTTTTGACTCCTCCTTTTTGGTCACTGGTCCATTTGTTGACTTTGGAACTGGGCTTTCAACAGCAGCCTTGGGCACAGCTGCTGGTCCAGCAGCCTTCTTTGGAGCTGCCTTCGGAGGTGGGGATACCTGCTTGGGCACACTAGACCTGGCCGGTGGGGAAGGAGGCTTGGGATTGGGAGCCTTGGGGCTTGCAACTGTGCTAGCCTCAGGACTGCTCGGCTTACTGCCTTCACCTGGTTCGACCTTCTGTTTCTTTGCAGCTTTGGACTTAGCAGCCCGCTTCTTTGGAGTTGGATCTTTCTTTTCTGCCTTGTTGGTTGTGTCAGCTTTTCCAGCCCTGTCCGATTCGTCGTCCTCACCATGACTCTGGGAAAAAGACAGCTTTCGTTTCATAGTCCTCAGTAATTTTGGTCTCGGAGAACCCTTTGTTGAGCTTGCACTGGTGCTGGTTGAATCCAGGTCTGTCGGAGTAGTATTGACTTCTTGTGGGGATTCCTTCCCCTTGCTCACCTTCCCTGGCGGTGTGAAAACTTGTTGTTTTCTAAGAGACCTCCTGGGAACCATAACCTGGCTGTCTTGATCGGGATCCACCGTCAACTCAGACCCCGACGAACCTGCATGCAGACAGTGGGGGGCTTTGGCTAGTTTGGATGCAATATGGGGCACATAAGAATGGTCACATAGCAAGCTGTGATCTTTGACATCTTGGAAAATTTTGTTCTGGGCATGCGCCCCCAGTGTTGGGCTGCAACAGTAAATAATAGAACATACCTTCGTTATCCTTCGTTGCACACACATGCATGAGAACAGACATGCACAGGTCATGCATGTGCCTGCATGCATATGTTTCTTGCTGTGAAACACACCCACTGGCGCCTCGTCTTGACAGTGGTGGACTTACCTCAGGCTCTGGGCTTGCTGCCTGGTTTCTGGCTCGAGTTGTTCGAAGCTTGGCTGCAGCCAATGCTGCTTGGACCTGCTCCTTTCCCATCCTTTCTATGGCGCCAGTGAGTACTACCTTATCCCCTGTGCCGAAATTGCAGTTTCAGAAAGGATATCCAACAATATGGGCAGGCAAATGAACATGAACAGCTTTGCCAAGTCCACCCACATTTGACAACATTTTTGTGTTTGACACCCAAGCCTTTCCCCAAAGCTCCACCATTCAAAAGTGATTTTTGAGGGGTATGGAACCACGCTGGCACCACGCTGGAACCACGCTAGAAAATAGTCTTTCCACGCTAGGAAATAGTCTTTCCACGCTGGAACCACGGTGTACCACGCTCTCTTTTCATTTTGTCCCCGCTGAGAAACATGCCCCATGTTTGTCTCTTAAAGCTGGTTGTCATGGGCAACACCAGAGGACTGTTGGAGCCATCCATGAATCACCTTTCGTAGTGGCAACACTCTTGTAATAACAGGTTAACCCGGTTCACGCTAATTGGCCCCTCCAATATCTGGTCCCCTAACAGCATACCAAATTAAAGCAAGCCATGTGTCAAAATGAACACATGTGGCCACTCTTGAGTGGTTTATCGCCAACTGGGCGGAATGGGCCACACAGGCATGTAGCGCCCGGCATCGGCTTCCTCCACTAGGAATTTCTGAATTGGCGCCAGATTTGCCATCCTCCACATTCGATGAGTTTTCACCTCATGAAGATGGGATGTGGATGGGATGGGATATTATAATAGCAGGGTTATGACAATATTATAAGGAAACCATTATTATAAATGATGTTGGATCGTGGCATCATATTGTCATACTGGGTCCATTCTATCCTACTGTTTGGGGATTGCCATGCATGGTCCAGACAGGACACAAGGCGCACAATTAGTCTGGAAGAATTTCCCACCAATCAGTGGTCATAAAAGCGGGCTGTATTAAAATCATTCCCAGCACGGCTTCAAATCCACGGAGCCTTGTCCATAAGGTGCATCAGTTGTGGCAAAGCGGGGTTGTCTGTGAAGAGCTTTGCACGGATGTCGGCTCGATTCTTGGCCTGAGATGCGCCAAAGGAGGATATTATATTTTTATATAATATGACCAAATTGCAAATTAATCACAGGAAACATTTAATATCGAGATTATATCTCGAATCTTGTTTTGTAGAATACGCATCCACACGATTCACGATTTGACACAAGACAAGGGACGAAGTTTTTCATGTGGTGTTTGCACACTGCTTTGCCATAGCGTTTGGGATACACCTGACTTCGCTTTAGGGCTTTGTTGCCACACCTGAGTGAACAAGGTGATATATATTTACAATACCTTATGATTGCGGGATCAGGGGTTTGAGATGAAGAAAACACACAATCTGAAATCAGCAAAGATTTTGAGAACCTGACACTCGACGCCGTCCATCTGTAGATCTATATGACTTCACAAGTTTCACCCGCTTGCGGGCAACGCGCTGTCGATGCTTTCCAGTGAACTTTCGGTAAAGAAGGCCCATCCAAGGACTCAGTTGGAAAACAAGCAGTTTATAAAACCATGCAACAACTACAATCAAGCCACCAGATCACACTGTACTAGTTTCAAACATCGCCCCGATCCCCAGCAAAATACCGAGCTGAGGGCAGCACCATGTTCCAAATACTTTGGTTGGTTTGGCCGTTGGTGCGCCAAACATGGCCATGTGACTTGGCCGGGTCGGTCAAAAGCGTTGGACCAGTGCGGGGATGAAAATTAATGAATTTCAATGCTGAGTCGTATTTATACATTTATACTTCAAACAACTCAAAGGGATTGAGCCCCCAACAAGTTGCAGTCAAGCCAATTGAGGATTCCCAAGAGCTGCTCTTGGAAGTTTGTAAAGAACTTCATCTTGGGCATGATGCTGGAGCGTGGTTGCTCCACCAGTACCCATGCACATCTTGAAATAGCTAATGCCAACAGGAGACAAAATCTTCCAAGTATCCTGAGCTTGGGATTGCTTAGCAACATATATTGTTTTTTTTGAGTCTTCCCCCATTATCCTGGCATGGGCTAATATGATATATGTGAATCTTTTGAAACAGTGCGGCAAATTCACATCAGGGCCTATCCCGTTTGCAGCTTGGCCGTGAATGTTGGTGTAGCACAGGGTATTGCATCATTTCACCATGGCTATAAAATCTTTTCATATCTCAAGAAATCATAATTTGTAGTGAGATTCAAATTAGCGCGACGCACTGTGGGTTCGTTCCGGTCTCCTTCTGGCTGGCATGTAGTTCTTTTGCTGGTTCCACGGTTTAACCAAGTAAAAGACGAACAAGGTGGTCCGCCGTGGACTAAACCCCCTTCCACGACCCTCAAAACCTTCTGGATGCCTTTGAAAAAGCCGGTCCTTAGAAGCCGAGGCGTTGGAACTTTTTTGACCTGGCCCCATGTGGAGCTGAATGGCTGTATGGCTGTCATGCTACTCAAATTAGATTCTTGGTGTACATTCATGTAAGAGACTGGAATGTGCTAACATGCCGGCTAGCTGCACACTTTCCAAGTCATGGGATCGGTCCACCACCAGATCGAAAAGATCCCTGGGCATACCACGACAATGCTCAAAGGAAAAGATGGGTTTTGCCATCCATGGTTGGATATGCCTTTTGTCTTTGAGAAACTCTGAGCCAAAGATTGAAAGAGCAAGATTCCATGCTGATGTGTCATTAAAAAAACAGGTGGTAGTTGCCTATCTTGCCTGGGCCTATTTGACATGATACCCATGCCCGCCATGCTCAGGTAATTTGGTACCGCTGGATCTCCAACTGCTCAACTGGGGTGCTGGCGCTTTATGGCCATTCTGGCCTGAGATGCGTGCTACTTGTCAAAATCTAGAATTAAGCAGGTTATATATGCAAGCATGGGGGAAGTCATAAGGGTCCCGAATTGGAGCCAGCATGGGCGCAGTTCAGTTTTTTTGAGACCCTGGCAATAGGCGTTGAACACGGACTTTTCACCACAGAAGGCATCCAATGCCACCACGTTCTTAGGTAGGCAGTACCATGACATGGCAAGAATCACAGAGGGACTGCCCCAAAAACTTTTTCACACAGATTTGCATGTTAAGGGCCAGACACGAGCAGCAGCATCAGAGTTTGGATCCGTAGATTGACTCACAAAGTCACAGCAATGCAACCTCAAAAGGCTGCGAAATATTATTTGGGATTATTTGGGAACTATCATTTGTATTGATATCGACTGATATCTTGAAAGTTCATGTTTTAGTGACCAAGTAGCAGGACCAACGGGACTCCAAGGAATAGCATCATTCGGGCACAGTTGGGAGTGATGCACAGGGGCGAACGTCGCCATGATGCGAACACCATGGCAATTGTTGCCAACTGGAGACTTTTTTTCCTAGTGTCACACCCCGCCTGAGCAAAATCCCTGAGATCAATTAATGAAGTAGTGACGGATTGAATCCATGGTTTATCTAAGTAAGCACTATCTGCATGCATGTGCAAGGGCTAAGTGAGAAACAGGAGTACAATCACACAAAATGCCGTCCCTTTGCTCAGCACACATCAACGTCAACCACACTAGCTAGCTGCAACGGGTCCTAATGCAGCCAGAGCGAATCCTACCGATTGCGTATCTAGATTACGAAAAGCTGGGGTCACCCAGCCTGTTCAGCTCATTCCTCCCCAAAAAGTGGCCACATGAGAAATTCAACTGTAGAGACACCGTGCTGGAAAGAGTGTAGGATATGCAAATGGTTTTTTTGGTTTCTTTTCCAAAAAAGCAATGGCCACAAGACATGGAATGACTCAGCTGGCTCGTCACTGTGGCCTAGGCATTGCTATCTTCGGCAAGTTCACGCCACTGTGCTGCAACGCAAGCGACCTCCCACCTGAGGGCAGTTCACAGCATATTGGCATTGATGGCTTACTGGGGCGAAAGGAATGGGACAGGATAGAATGATAGATTCATAAAAATTCCACAGGTCAATCTCCTGAGGGACAAACGCATTATCTGGAGAGCCAAATCGGTTCCAGGAGATGGTGCACCCAGGTGGTTTCTTCTGATTGGCCTTGCGCTGGGGAATGCAAGGACAAAGAACCTTATCAAGATGACTAAGATGAATTAAACTATATTATCGATACGATACATTATTTTATTTGACATCACACTATGCGACTATGAAAAGTAAGATCATCACATTGTGGAACCATGGCCTTCAAATCGGGGAATTCAGGAAGGTTCTCATTCAACTTCTTGAGAGTGTCTTGGTCCACGGGCGAAACATAGAAGCTGCCAGCGAGAAGCCTGGGGCACACAGTCGATATTAGCCATGTTGCCCACCAAAAAAAGAATCCACAGGAGATCCACCACCAGTTTCAAATCCGATGCATATATTAAATTACTTTTCATGCCAGCAAAGTTTGAAACCTTATTACTGAGCACCACACGATACACCAATGGTACCCACAGATGCGTTTTCAGCCTCTGTGACTTCCGCAGGGGGTTTCACGGTAAAAGTCCTGGGCGCACTGAAGTAATAAGACCAACTTGCATGAATTCACCCCCACGCCACAAGAAACAATCACGCTTCAGAGTTCCACTATGCAATAATTGTGAAATGTTCGATATATTATATTATCGTAGTTTTGGACAAGTTTAAGCTGACTGGACTGAGCTGAGGGTGTGGCTTTCGATTCTTCCAATCCTCTGGCGCATTGAAATCTTCCAAAGGCAGGACCGAGTCGAGCTTGTCGATGTTCTCCAAGCGGTTGCACTCCTGCTAGCCAAGGTGATATTATAGTAGTATTGATAACTTATAACATTCCCTATTTTGAATTGCCATAGATGACACACATTCTTTCAAATTTGAAAATAAGCCCCACTACACTGGCGAACTGGAAGCAAAGTGTCAGAACCCTGGTTTCCTTCATGTCAGTTTCCATGGGTTCTTCTGTCTCTGACTTCTTCTTTTTCAGGGGTGAAGCCTTTGCCTTTGCCTTCGCACGTTTCGTTTTCCTTTCGGGAGTCATGGTACCTTTCCTTTTGTAAGTTCCAGGCTTCTTTGGCTTAGTCTTGGGGGTTGGGGGGTCTGCCTGTGTCGACGGGATTTCGTTATCTCCATCCTCCCCCCCAGTCTCTCCCAACACTGCATCTTCCACAGCGGCAACCTTTGGAGGAGGGGATGCCTTTGGAGCTGCTGCTGGTCGTTTCATCCCCCGCCCTCGGCCTCTTCCCCTCCCCTTTGGTTTGGTTGCTGGAAGTGCATCCTCATCTTTGAGCTCCTTATCTGGGTCTTCCACCTGATCTTCCCCTTCCTCATCCGCCCCGCCATCTGCAGCAGCCTGCTTTACTGACTTCCGGACTAGCTTCTGTGCCTGAGACAAGTACAGGGGCATTGGGAAAATAGTTGACAAATTTTTGGAGTTGGGGCCAACGGTCTCTTGTCTCTTGTTTGCCTTAGCTACCTGATCTCCAATAAATAAATTATATATCTATTTTTTGCTAAATTATTATCAAGCCGATCAACCCAGCCTTTAAAAGATCAGCATCCTGGTCAGCCTCAAGTGCAGCGCACATGGCGTCTGCTTGTTCAGCCACGGTTTGGCCAGCAGGTTCCGGGAGAGAAGTCAAAGCTGCAGCATCCTAGCCAAGCCCCAGAAAAATACATTGCAGGAACGGAACTGTAAATCTAGGGCATTTGAATGCAAGACAAATGGAAGCCATTAATGATATGATTTTCCATCCACAAAAATGATGAATGAGGTCCACTGTATATTATATCATATATACTATATATACAACATGTCTAACCATAGTACAGTGTTCACTTTATCGCTGCACTGCATGCAAAAAATATCATGTGTGCAGTCCTTGTGGGTGCCTTTGCATGCTTCTGGGGTTTCATCCTCACTTACCACTGCTGGGGTCTCATCAGGTTGGGCTGGTGTCTCGCCCTTGGGTACCTCAGTCTTATCCTTTGCTCTGGGTTTCCCCGTTGCTACGGCTGGTTCCAACTGGGAATCCTCCTCCATGTCATCCCCAGAACCAGTATTTTGTTCATAGCAATCCGGTTGCTCATGGTCCACCACTATTTCAACTTCTTCGTCATCTTCCCTATCCTCCTCTTCCGGGGTCTCCTGAAAATTTTCCTGGTCATTTTCAAGTGGGTCTGAGGCAAGATTATTCTCATCTTCCATTTCCATAGGAAGGGTGTCAGCCACATCAGCGGTGGAACCTGCACTGGAAGCTGCCGTTGTCTTCTGGTCTTTGCCGCCTTTCTCCTGGCAATTTGCGGCAGGATGTAGGGCATAGTATGGTGCGAGGATGGCTGAGCCCAAACATTGCCAGGCTAGCATATTTTGAAAATAGATCATTTAAAATACTTTATCCTGAGTATATAGATCCGGTGTGCTTGAAACCTGGTGCCATGCCCACAATTTGGCTACATGTGTCAGGCCACAACCTGCGAGAGATGACGATGGTCTGGCCATGTCTGGCCTCTCGGTTGGCATTGACACCACGGGTAGGCTTCTTTTTCCCCTCGTCGTTGAGCAAGCCAAGGGACTGGCCAAACGGGAATCAGCGAAATGGGCCCTATGGGCATCCCATGTTGGTTTGATGAAAGAAGCCTCATTCCAACAAGACCAGACTGTAAAAGTAACAATCTTTCCTGGAGTGAATAGAATTGCCATGCGACCATCTAAGCCCTTTCCTGGTTGTATCGTTAAAAATGGGTTTTTATTTAACGATAACTAGATTATATAGCTGTTATAACCGTTCTACTCAAATCTTGTCATTCTGATCGATTGATTCACCAAAAACTTACGTGAGTAGGGCGCCTCTAGGCGGCCTCGGGCTACATCCTTCAGCATCTCCATGCGTTCTCGTCCTTTCCTCCCAAGACAAACCATGGGCTTTCTCAAACCATGTTGATATCCAATTTGACACTTACCAAATCGGCTTAGTTGACCTAGACTGAAAATCGTCACCTGCAACACTCCCACATTGAAAACAAATTCACAATGTTTGGTGAGCGATCCATCACATGATGTGAGATTGGAAGAATCGTTCAAACTTTGGTATGGCTGGTTGTGATATCATTTGTAAATGTTTAAAAGGCTAAGTGGAAAGTCCTGCAAGACTGAGTTCTTTGGAATCGGTTCATCACATAGCTGCCCAGAGCGCGGTGCAAATTTCCTTCCACACGTGCCCAGGCCTCGGCTGCAAACTATTGTGTGAGAGATGTGAGAGGGCATGCATGTGATCTGAAAATTCGGTGTATGCCAGCAGTGGCACCCCAAACAATCATGTCTCAGAAAGAAATAGGGTGGGCGAACTTCTCAACATACACCCTTCCAAAAAACATGGACATCGGAAGTCTCCCCAAAATTGAGATCCTAGCTCTGTGTTGGTGACGCGTAGTGAAAGCAGGGTTGAGATTGTTCTGCATAGACAACTCGAAGAGCACCTCCTAAACATGTGCAGTTATGACATACATGGAAGAAAATATAGTGCAAGAAAACGACACCCCATGCATGTGCCATGGCCAATCTTGTTTGCATGCACTTCCCAGACCCGTCCTCCACTTCAGCTTGTGGAGGGATACCCTCTGCAAAGGAAGCAACAAAACCCAGAGTGAAATGGAAATTCGTTTCCATCTCAACCTGGCAAGAAGGAAGAGAGAGATCGATATGGGGACGTCAGGGAATTGCATGCACGGCGGCAAAAGTTTGACTTAGCATGAGATTCCAATCTTGGTAGCTTCAAACTTCTCACAAGGATTGCAGGCTTGCATCTTGGATCCATGCGGAATATAATATTATATGGTAACCAGCCAGGGTTGCTTCAGCCTCTCCAACTTTCCCATGAAGGACATCCACAAAGGAGAAAACCTGGGAGTAGCATAGTTAAGATTGCATGTCAATCTCCATGGATTTTTCATTTCAAACAATTTTGGGTCATGGATACTCCTATGCCTAGCTAGGATGATCCCACCATTTGTTTTGACAACGCGCACACTACTGTCAAAAAAATTTGTTCAAGAAACTTTGGACCGCTTGGTCGTGGACTGCAAGACCTTTAGCTCCTGCCTTCTCTTCTTCAAGTTCGATGGAATGACAAGGTCGCTGTAAAAGACCTCATCCATGGTGGGTACCAGCTGACACTATTACTATCGTGTACATGGATCCATTGCAACCCTAAATCAATTTAGCCAGCAGGCACGTAGCTCCTGCATGCGCTGCGTCTTCATGCGGGACTTTCGCCCAGGATTTTTCACAGCCGCTTGTTCGGGCATGGGCAAACTAACTGATGCACGTGAGCCAGCAGGGACTATATCAACAAAGTCAAATTTCAATTCAAGTTGATTTCCAGCAGTTGGCACATGACATCCTGAGTGAATCGATATATATTAGATCTTTTTAATTGGGCTGAAGTCCAATCAACCAAATAACCCAACTAAACAACTTTTGCCACATCACCACTGCCCTGGCAGCGGGGGGGGGGCGGCAAGCACCTGTACCAACACCCTGTTCCGAGTCCTGCAGTGGCGCATCTGCGTTGATGTCGTCTCTGAAGATTTCAGCTTCCAAAGTGGCATGGCCTTGCCAGCATCCAACATAGGGTTTGAAAAAATGAAATGGAAATGGATGGAAAACTGGATGACCCATGATGAGCCATGCATGGTTTTTTTGTGCTTGCCAGTCGGTTGATTTTTGGTTTTTAATGCAGCCAAGAAACCAAGCCACACCGCATGCTTCATATTGCAGTGGAATCGAACCTGAGAAGCCGGGCATGGATGTTTGGATTGGATTGTTGGCGATGTCGGGTTTCTTGGTTGCTCATCCCTTGTCCCCGGCTATATGAGAATATTGCATTTGGATGCCTGCAAGCATGCCTGAAACAAGTTTCCAGCATGCCTGGGAAAAAGGCTGCCAACATGGTTTCTAAACCACGAAACTGCAGCGCCAAAGAGTGATGGCCATCTCCCCAAGCTCAAATATCATAATGTGATGGAGTCTCCTTGGCATCAGGTGTCAAGTGACAGGAAAAATGTTTCCTGGTGGGGTGCCTATATCATCATAATTCAGCATATCTAAAAATGAAACAGTACTAGTAAAATTATCTTACCAAATTGATGGTCAAGAATCGGCCATGATGATCTCAAACGATCAAAGCTTCGACCAGTGAGTACCATGGCTCAGTCAAAGGGCACTCCAATCTAAGTATAAACACTTTTCTGTTTGGAAAAGATAATCATATCTTTCATAGATTGAAGGGTTTGTCTAAATTGTGCTAAGTTACAAAATAAGTTATGACCTGCCATGACTTGCCCCTCGAACATCGCTCTTGGAGCGAAATCGCTGCGGACCTCAATAGGCAAGGGATGGCTAGATAATGGGATGATGGGAACCCCCTAAAAGCATTGGAAATAGTCTTTCGAAAAGACTATAAAAACAATGGTCCTCGACTTGCAGGGTAGAGTCCTTCCTGTTTTTCGTTAGAGTCTTTCCTTTTTCTTTAGAGTCCTGCCTTTTCCGTTAGAGTCCTTCCTTTTCCGTTGAAATTCCTTTCGTTTCCGTTNTTTCTTTAGAGTCCTGCCTTTTCCGTTAGAGTCCTTCCTTTTCCGTTGAAATTCCTTTCGTTTCCGTTAATTGCGTCCATCCTTTTGTTTCAACTCTTCGCTTCTATTTGTTATTCCTTTCTTTTCGTTTCAACTCTCACCTCACGTTTCACAGACAACTTGAAAAAAATGCAGTTCGCGAGAAAAGCCATTTTTTTCA
>BGPT01000559.1:248278-272460 GCA_003297045.1 Symbiodinium sp. clade C Y103 | reverse complement strand
CTGGAATTTGCCGTCCAAGCAGCCACTTGCGGCCACTTGCGGCCACTTGTCCCAGCGGCCACTTGCGGCCACTTGCGGCCACTTGCGGCCACTTGCCCCAGCGGCCACTTGCGGCCACTTGCGGCCACTTGCGGCCACTTGCGGCCACTTGCGGCCACTTGCGGCCACTTGCCCCAGCGGCCACTTGCGGCCACTTGCGGCCACTTGCGGCCACTTGCCCCAGCGGCCACTNGCCACTTGCGGCCACTTGCGGCCACTCGAGTGGCTGCAAGTGGCTGCAAGTGGCTGCTTTTTTGAATTTCAAATACCGCGCGTTTTGCGACCTCAATGTTAACTTACTAACTACTTCCGAACTAACTGACTAACTGTTGATAGTGGTTGATCATGTATTATAGGTGTTCCATGTTTTTCGCATCAAATGGCACTTTTACTACCCCATGTTCAGCTCGGGGCTGGATTCGCAGCATTCCTTGCACTGTTGAGTCATGCAGTTGCAGGCAAGTAGCAAAGCGTGAATCCTGGCTGCACTGCAAGGTGAGGCAAACTAAGCTAAAGGATTAAATGAAAACAGGTGAAAAGAGGCTCTTGGGAATCAAGTAGAATTTGAACCCTCAAAGTTGCTGCAGAACTATTGACCCACAGGCTGTACAGCTTAATGCCTTTGTCGATTCAAACGATTTAAAGTACTGCAACATCACAAGCAAACTTCCCACACAGTTATGTTCGTGCAGTTTTTTTTTGTCTGCGCCCTCCATGCAGTTTGGGGGGCAGCGGCAATTAGTGACAATCCTGCTAGCAGCTGGTTCTGGCTTTCACCTCATAACCAAAGTGATCAAAGCTAATCCTCCTAGAATTTCATGTTCCCGTGAACTAACCCATTGACAATGCCAATCCTCAATGTGCAAACGAGCATCAGTAGTTTCAGGCTTTCACTTCGCTCTTTCACTTCGATGTGCCATGGCACCTCAAATTCCTGGCGGAATTCCGGCCAAAACTCAGCGGAATTCCGGGTCGGTCAACCCTGGGGACATCGAATCACACGAGCGCCCACCTCTTGTGACAAGCTGGCGGAGCTGGTCTGCACTTTGGCCGACAAGTCTTTGAGTCTCCGCATGAGCCTCGGACATCGGAGGACATCGGTGAATCGGATGGCGATCTGATCGGTGGGAATGGTGCTGCTATCATGGAAACAAAAGTGGGGATGATGGAATCGAAAATAGTGGGAGAATCATCTATAAATGGAGGTCATCAAATATGGCTGGCGTGGAAACCATGGAAATCCCCAAACTAAGTGAAGGTTTGAGCGGGAAAATCATCGAAGGTGAATGCGGAATTTTCCGGCAAACTATGCTTGATTGCCGGAGAAGACCTTACGCATTTTTTCCACAAAAGGATATGGAATTCCAATGAGATCTATAGGTTTCCTCTGCAGAGCTTGATCTATTTAAATACTTGTGTTGTCATTTGTTGATATTTGCTGGAGATATTGCGGAGAACAATATCTGGACTTATGATTATCCATTGTTTTTCCAATCTAATCATTATATGAAGACATTGTACAACATTGTACAACTATAGGTATCCATCAGGGTTGTCATCTAAAATCTGGCTTGATGGTGGAACCTCAGAACACCCTTTCCAACTGCTGCAGTGGAAAGTAACTCATTGAGTGACATCTCGTCACTTCTTGAGGATGTGCTCACCTCACCCAATGCAGTGCAAATGCTGACAGAATGCCGTTTGGATGAAAGAAGACTGCGCATTAAAAAAAAATGATTGTTAGCATGTATGAGCAGTATCAAACATTAGCATGAACAAGAACTTAAGATAGTTTTCTTAGAATGTAAGACATGCATTCTAAGTTCCACATGCAAACTAACAATTTCCGTGCAGAAAACCTTCCCACAGGCGCCTCGGATTCGGCGGAAGCACTGACCAAGGCAATGACATCCTGCCAGCTTTGAGAGATGGCACTTTTGGGCACGATATTTATGGTTTTTCTTTGCACATATGATCCAGAAAATGGCTATACAAATAATCTATACCATCTGATTGTGGAATCAAAAGAATATGGTACATCTATTGTTACCTTTTTCTGGGATAGGACCCCCAGTCGTCCCAAAAGTCCTCCCGTTCACAACTGCGATCCGCCACTTCCATCAAAATCTCTTGTAGCACTTCAAGCCCCACAGGCTCTTGTACAGTGATGCCTGCACCGGAATTTGCCAAGCGAACCCTCCATGTCAGAAACTTGCAGACCATCTCAAATAGATCCAATGGGTTGCGGGTGCTGTTTGTTCAAAATACTTGAACCGATGTGAACAGCAACAAATCTGCAGACTCAGGCGACCCTTACTCTCATTCAATTCTGAGAGTTCTGGATTCACTTCATGATGAACGGGTAATGCAAAAAACGTGGTTTGCTCTCAAACATCAACAAAAACATTTCCAACTGCACGTGGGAATCGAACGCAGGCCACTATCCATGGCCTCTTCTGGTTGCAGCTTCAAGCGCGCGAGGACCCACCACTGTCTTTTTGCCCTGAGAACTGACCTTGACAGGAGTTGCTAAGACTCAACCGGTCTAAATAGTGATTGAACTACCAGCTATTAAAGGAATTACTATTGATTATTGAACTGCCAACTGTACTGGAATCTTCAAAATAGCTGATCCATAAGATACACTGTACTGTACATATATATATGCATATAAACTTCAGATATATTGTACTGTATAATCTGTATATACACTTCAATGCTTAATTACCAGAGAACATGACATTAACAAAACTCTGGATGATGTCTATGTGGTCAGGGTTGGCGGCAAGAGTGACTTGCCCGACCTGCACATGAATTGATGCATATTCAATGGGCATGGACATGTTCATCGCATGCTTTCTTAATTCACTTTAATGATTTAATGCCAAGTCTCAAGAACAGGGTCAGCAGTTGGCTCTATTCCAACTTCTTCATCTTCGGGATCCTCTAGGGGCTCCTGACAAATCAATTCAGGCCGTTCCATGGCATCTCCAGCAAATCATCATAACATCTGGTTGAAACCATGATATGTCGATCTGCTTGCCTCCGCCCCCACCTAAGGTCACTACCCACCCAACAACATGAGGTGCGTCTGTGCTGAATTTGCCCATTAGTCCTCTGGAACTTGTTGGGTCCTCCTCGGATGCCTCAGTGAAGCAAACTTGGTGAAGCGGGTCAAGGCTTATCAAATATAGATCGCAGCCCCATAGCAGATTAAGAAGCCCAAACTTCAACAACATTCCAAAATCTTACTTGTGCTCCTGACACATCATGAATCAGAAGGGTATTGTGGGTCAAAATCTGATACCACTGGTGAACATCAAAATAGCTGGTAAATGACTGGATTTTCATGCATGCTCATTCCTTCAAAAAAAAATGGTATGCAGTAATGATGTAAAAGTTATGGACAAATGCGGGTTAGAGATGTTAGAGTGGGTGTTGATGCAAACCCATATGAAACGCTAGTCTCTTGCAGTGCTATCCATGCTGCCAACTCTGATGCTGTCAAGCTGCGGCTGCCAGTGCCACTGGCCGCTACGTTCCAGTTCCAAAGCCTCTTCGGCCATTTCCTCACGCTCGAGTTGTTGCTCAAGGGCCTGACTATGGACACGGCCAAACTCGGTGATGTCATGTCTTTTCCGGCTCGGAACCACAGTGACATCATTGAATCATTGGGAAAATGGGGGCATGATATTAGCTGCATTCGTTTTACTCGTTTCCACTCCTTGTGTTGGCTGTCTGGAGTGTTCCAGCTGCACGATGTTCAAGTATTATATAAGATGCGCTTGTTCCTACTGGTACCTGTTCATCACATCATAAACTATCCCTGCTGAGTGCAGCACCTTCTTCAGCTTTGGAAAGCTAGTCTGGCACAGAGCGAAGCAATCCATTACCGACAAGTTTCAGGGATCTTCAGGGCATGTTCCAAACCTGTCTATGGCTCATACTGGCTCAGTCAGCCTTCACCCTCTGATATATATATATATATATGTATAATATATATATATAATGACGTAGTGCCAACTCCAGCCTGCAGCTTCGAAGCTCTTAACGTCCTTGGTGGTTGAGCCGCAAAAAATCCCAAAAAAAATAAAAAAGAAACATCATGTCATTGAGGATCATCATCCCATTTCTGTGGTTGAACATAACCATACATAACCAGAAACCAGCAACACCCCTCTGAAAAATAGAAGTCATTGAAAAAAACATCTCCCCAAGTAGGGTTGGGAAAACTGTTTTAGACCACCGACCAGCGTCTGACGTGTCATGCTCATTGCAGTAGTCCGCTTTACAGAGACCGCACTAACGAAGTCTGGAAGGATATAGGACCGCGCCCTGGGCACCGTCGCTGGGTGTTGGTAGTGTAACAACACAGCTAAAACGATGTTACAGTCAAAGGCTTTGTCATGGGCTTCAACCACTAAAAACCATGTTGCAATTGAATGTGACTAAGTAACTTCAAATTGAGGTGTATACATACATACATATATATATATATATGTGCACTGTGACTACACTATGTATACATATATTATATTATATCTTTGCTCTGATGCAATTGGGTCATTGTCCTTCCATAGCTTTTGGTGAAAGCTTTAACGGCTTAAACACATCACCAGGTCCAAGTCGCGATGACAAGTGAAGTAAGTTCTCGTTGAACTGGTGTTGCAGAAGCTCAACCGGTAGATCGTTACTATCTTCTCCAAATGGCATGTCAATCTCCTGGGCAATGTAAAACCTCGGGCAAACTGACGAAGCTGGGGCTTAGAAGCCAACACCCCTTGGTTCAAAACTCATTTTGCGAGGCCTCTTTTCCAATTATTGATGAGCAGTTCATCTACTTGCTCAGAGTTAGCGTTGGAACTGAAGCCTCAAAAACACCTGAACACAAACCACCAAACTGTTCACACTACCAACCTTCCAACCGTCCATCCAAACATCGTCCTAAAATGGGTGAACAGAACATGATAGAAATCCTCCTCAATGGAGGTTGGTAATGCAGCCAAGCAGCAGGGTCCAGTACGAGGTGGAGAGGAGCCAAATGGCGGCCCCCGCCCACCACCATTTCGAGATGAGTTGGCAAGCGACCACTGGGCTGGCTAACCACTGTAACACCATCATGTAGGACAAGAACCTCGGTGCCAGGTGTCTTCATTACTGACCAACCATTCAACATGCTCTGCTGCGGTGAATACGATGACACCGGCCGATCTAAACACATAAAAAGGCATTGCAAGGAAAACAAAGTGAACCAAACTATGTCACAATGTCCAAGGAACTGCGAATATGGAAATGGAAATGGAACCTCAGTGATCTTCCTCAACTCGGACATGTTCACCATTCCTTGCAGGATGGGAATGTGACAGGAAACCTTGATGAGGGGTGTGCTGTCCTGATGATGACTTCTAGAAGCATTGAAATTGGGTATACCCCACAAAAGCATACAAAAACGGCTTTTGACAAAGGGAAAAACATGATAAACCATTGGGTTGAGGGACCCTAGGTTCCAGCAAACTCAGCAGGCATGGACTTCAGTGAGTGGTTGCAGCTTGGGTACCTGCAGATAACTCTGCAAAAGCACGTGTGAGAACCGGTGGCGCCACCTCGAAAAGCCTGAAAGTCGATGGATAACCCTGGCCACGTGTATACAACATCTCGCAACGTAAAAACACAACGTATCATCCAACAACGTCAAACATACAACACTCGCAACAGTCTGAGACATCAGCAATTCCAAATGCGGTATGTTTTAGAACAAATGTGGTGTGGCTGAACGGCAAAGTCATCACATACAGTATGTTCTGGGACGTTTAGAGGGTAACAATCATCCCAAAAGCACACACATCATCTCATTGCAGGAACAATGGGGCAAAGTATTCATCAAACATTACACATATGGGTATACATATATAGTTATATATATATATATGGATAATTTCCATCAAATCATCAAATCTTGTTGTCTTCTTCACTTCATCTCTTAAAGTGATCTCTCTTAAAGACACACGTCGATTAACAGGAATGCATCAACTGAAATTCAAATAAATTCAATTCCAACAAGAAGTCTCACATCAATTTCATCGACATTGCCGGAGCATCTCTTTTTATGTCACGCGCGCTGCGATACCACGATGCATCATCTCTCTGCGGTTTCTGCCGTGTGCCAAGTCGAAGGGTGGCCCACATAGTCATTCTTGTGCTTGTGCAGTGAGGCATCACGAATCTTTGTTCTTTCTCTTTTTCTTTCCAGCCTTCTTGTCCTTTTTATCTTTCTCCTTCTTGCTTTTCTTCTTCTTCTTGTCCTTCTTACCTTGGTGGCTTGTGGGTTGGAGTGCCTGTAGTGCGTTATCCAAACCCCAAAATCACCAAACAGCATCTTTAAAAAAGGTGGTGGCCTTTTCATCCGCCAAGTTACCCTTCTTTTCCTTCTTCGTCTCCTTCTTTTTCTTCGATTTCTTCTTTTTCGAGCCAGGGCCTACCATCCTGAACTCTTCGGCACTCTTCAGGAACTTCCACTTCTGGTAGACATGGTCAGGCAGCTCTCTGGCCTTAGCTCCGGCTCCACACTTCCTGGAAAAGAGTGCGTTTTTTTTCTGGGGGGG
The DNA here is from genome assembly GCA_003297045.1 of Symbiodinium sp. clade C Y103. Classification (NCBI taxonomy): domain Eukaryota; class Dinophyceae; order Suessiales; family Symbiodiniaceae; genus Cladocopium; species Cladocopium sp. clade C. Next base: position 265,819 of record BGPT01000559.1, on the reverse strand, counting down.
GTCCCTTATGTCCCTTCTCATTGGAACACATTGGAACATTCAAAAAAAACGAACGAAAGTTTCAAAAGCTTAAAAGTCAACATCTTATGAACCATTGTAGACCCAAACACGTCTATGTAATTTATCAAATGTGTACAAACCATTGCGGTCCCAAAGGGTTTCAAGAGCTTATCAACTCAACGTCGCAAAAACCAATGCGGCCCCAAACAGTTTATAACAATGACCAAGTCAGCATTATACAAGCCATCACAGCCAAAAAAAAACAGAAGTACAAAGTTGACTACCAACTCTACGACCAAGTTGCCTCACCCCTCAACATGTATCTCTGATCTTTGTCATGCCCGTCCCTTGGGCCAGCCCAGCCCCCACCATCCCAGCTCGGCGGTAGGTCTGGCTTCCCGACATAAACGGCAGCTTCGGCGGCCCTCTCCCTTTCCTGCTGTCTCCAAGGAACTTGAGTAAAGTCATAGTCAGACCGGCCCCTATAAAATCATATATAATGTATAAACATCAAACCCATTTCAATCCACTTCATGATAATTTACTTAAACCCCCTGAACTAATCCATTTGATGATACTTGGTGGCGAGCGTGGATCCTCTGCCTACAAGTTAAATCGATATCCATAGCAAATTTCATTGGATATCATCTCAACCCAAAAAGGCCAAACACCTAAGATTGTGACTAAAAATGCCTCAAATTTTCATCCCCTGTTTCCTCTTCCTTTGCTCTTTCCACCGTCTCACGCTCAAGCCTCTGCCTTTCGTGATGCGGAAGAACATGTGCCAAGTGGCCCCACACGCCTTCGCTCGCCTCCGTCGCATCGCTTTTCTCTGGTGCCTTGCTGTCGCTCTCGGCACCTTCAGCCTGACTGTTTGAGCTGGCTGAAGCCTCTGCATCCGAGCCCGCGTCCTCCGCATCCGAGGAACTCGAGGCGGACGACATCGGCAAATGGCCACTTTGGCAAAGTTGTGATGTTCCCTCAAGGGGTGTGAGGTTCTGATTTGTTGCGTTCTTGACATTTGGGATCTGCTTTGGATGTGGCTGGATTTGGGCTGAATCTGCAAACGTGTCATGAACGGGGTGGGGAGTGGTAAGCCATGCGGGTGCTGGGTGAGTTTCTGTCCACATGGCCGAAGAGATACGACTGGTGGATTTGATTTGGGCGCTTGACGTCAACGGCCGAATGCGAAGGAGAGATATCATGTCAATCCATGTCAATCCCGGATCATGAAGCACCTGGTTAATTGATGTTGGTAGGCCCCGGGGTCTCAATCGTTTCCCCGCATTTCGTCGCTTGTGGGGGATAGCCGCATACTAACCAACTCCACAATCCCGATTGGACCTGGCAGAAAAATCAGCGATGATGGGAATGCATCGGAATGATTTCATGGACCCCTATACCCCCCAGATTAAATGATCGGATTAAACTAGCGGTGGAATTTGACATTGAATGACAGGAGGTTGTATGATATTGTGGTAGAGGATGAAGTGGCAGGGATGGAATGGAAGGGAAACGCATGATATTGTACATAATAACATGATTGTGAAAATCACGACTGTTGTCATATGTTGTGTCCATTGTTGCTATTGCATTCTATCTCTTTCATCTATCTACTTCAAAAGAGTATCCTAATCTTTCATTCATGGTTGAATAACCAGGAAGATTTATTAAAAGGTGGGATTGATTACTTCCCGCTGAAATATATTGCACTTCCATATTATCGTCCCCTGCTCTGATGAACTTCAATCCAAACTATGCTCACTGTGTTGCAGGGCGTGGGTGCTCCACACGTCACACTGCTTCCTTCATGTCATGAAGCACCCACAAGGAAACCATGATCATTATGCTATTTCTTTGGTTGTACTCTTGCTGTTCTGACTCTTGCTGTGATGATTGACCTGTTGCAGTCCCAAAAATCCCACCGCAACGAGTCACTTGTTCCGATCGCTCTCCACGATGAGTTTCTCAATCCAAAGCATCACTGTCTCAGCCCTGATAGGACGATGTGTGGTACCAAGGGCGGCTTCACACTGCAAGTGCTCATCAGTCACAACCATTCAGAAATGATTCAATATGATTCAATATGATAGCCATCTAGGCAATTGGATGTTGGAAACACCATATCATATCAATGATATCAATACCGCTATCATCACATATGAGTATATAATGTTCATGTTCAAATCAAGCTACTGTGGCTGGAAAGGTTTTCATGAGTCGCCCCAAAACTGTGCCACACCTGTCGGAACTCTCGCAGGAATGCAAGAATTCCACCGTATCCTTGCAAGCATGCGGAGAAACAAAACAAAACATCTGCATCACAAACCTGTGGCAATTTATTCAGTAGCATTGGTGGCCGAGCACCCTTGGGAATTTCTCATAGCTACAAATAGTGCGGGGCAAATAATTTGTTTCACATTTTAAATTGCGTTGTTGCACATGTGGGCAACGTTGCCTGATGTCTGAAGCTCCTGACCTTCATGACCCTCCTGCGACTCATGCACGTTACGCTTCCTTTCTCATTTCCCAGTGCTCTGGTTGAGGAAACGTTCTGCTTTGATGGATCAAGCTGGAACCTGTGATTTGACCAATTTTTTGGACAGGTTCACTAGCCATATCTTTATATATTTTGGTGCATATGCATGTGAATATTCAACTGAAATCATAAGGAATGCCATTGTGTCCCTTTCCGGTCTATGAAGGCAACACATGCAAACAAAACCGAATCGAAATGGCAAAGTCCAAAACATCACCTGCTGATGAAAGATTGGCATTTCCCAATAATAATCTGACCAGTTGGTGGGATCATCCCACCTTTGGCAGCAGCCAGTTGCCCCGTTGTTCTTATCCCTATTCATACCCATTCAACGGCTTTGAATCTTCATCGTTGTTGGCTAGATTGGGAAAATATTGAACTGTGGAAACCATCCAAAAGTCAGGGCGAACCCTCCGAAATGTCAAGGGTTCAATCATTTTCAAACCCATTTTCTTAATATTTCTACATATTTGTGCCACATGTTGAAGCTCATCCATGGGGGGAAACCGACCTTAGACCCAGGGTCTGGACTGAGACCGCTGAGGTCAACCACTTCCAAGCGATCATCTGCCAACTCACAGACCTGGCACCGTGGCACATCAAATGTTGGGAAGAAAATCACGAAATCACTGTTGATACATGTTGTTGATATGAATCTTTGGGATTATGTTCATGTGTTATGATGATTATTATACTGTTCTTTGTTGAGATATTTCGATATGCAGTATGATGTTCATGTACTATGATTCATGTTGAATTATGTTGACATCTTTAGGGTCAACATAAGATGCATGCACATATATATATATGTATAAAGATATGCTGATGTTGATGTGTTGATATACTATGTTGATCATGATGTTTGGGAGTTTGATGGGCTTTGGTATTCATATTGTTTTCCTGTTTTTCTTTGTTGGAATGGATTGCAATCAACTGGCCAACCACCTGGGGCTGGTCATCAGGAGTGCCTGCGGAAGCACATGAAGCTTTTGCATTCCACATGTCTTGTCTGGGGAAGAATGGCCCCAGCAAAATTGAAGGTTTAGACATAAACTCCTCCCAGCATTACTTCACTGTCTCACCTTTTCGTATTCTCTTCCTCTTTATGCCCGAGGTTTTCCCTTCCCGAATCTCTAGAGCAACAATCACCCCGCCTGATGGAGCGCATAGCAATGCAGGAGGCTCATTAATCTCAGCAAATATTCGCCTCAGGAAATCCCAAGGGTGGAATGGCTGGTGGCCCCTGGTTGCAGCTTCACTCATGCTTCACTCATGTTTCCATCTGTACAGAGTTCCATGTCGCCTGTTCCTAATTTTAAGGCAACCAAAGCTCAAGACCGTGGCAAACCGAAAAGCCCAATAGCAAAACACCTTCCATTTGGGGAGGGTTAATAATATTCCCACCCATTTATATATGGTGATTTTTGGGACGGTGTTGCAGATTTAAATAGCTTTACCACATTCACAAAGAACCTTCAGCACCTTCAGCAAGTGTTTTTTTCCTAGGAAGCCATCTGACTGCAAGGGGGCAACTCTGAGGGGTCAAATCCAAACCTGTCAACTGGAAACACCAAGGCGCGAAAGTGGTTCACCTCTTCCTTCTTGGCAGGATCTGGTGAACAAAAGGCGAGGAGACTGCCTGAGCTGGGAGTAAGGAAAACCCCAAACGTTGAAGATCATCCAAGGTCGGAATCAGCGGAGAAGGATAAGTGGGAGAAGCAACTGGAAGAATCCAAGTGCTCATTCAGTGCAAACATAGCCTGGCTCCTGTGGCAAGTTGCCACGCCATGATTGCTGGGATTAAATCAAGTTGAGCCAAGATGTTCAAAGCTCTGCTGTTTCATCTTTCTGATTTTCCATCCATGTTGCTGTATGCATTGGTCCATTGACCCCGGATCTTGTGCGTCAGAGACACCTGATTTCGAATCGCAGGCTTCTTGACACATAGGCAGCGCAGTTGCATAGCAACACTTGAAATCCAACATTGCAAGGGAAACTTGACCATTTGGATTTCGAATTAGGTATACGGTATACGGTATATGATATGTTGTAATGAACTGAGCATGAAAAATTGCTAAAAGTCTGATTTACTGTAGCCTTAGTAACAACATGCTAACAACTATTTAACTAGCAGCTTTGCAGTGTGGTGCATGTCAAACAGTGGCATCTGGCTTCAGCCAAATCTGGTGCCGAGTGGCACTCTCCCAAAATCGAGAGTATGCTTGGTTGCCTCACTCAGGACAACAGCCAGGGAAGCTAAGGCAAATGGGTCAGGAATGACCAGGAGTGGTTCTCTCAAGGCAGATGGTTCAATCATGTTCAATCCAAACATGATCAGGACATTAAAGGAACCAATCTGGAATCTCATAGAAGGCCGGAGGTTCTTGACCGCCGAGGTTGCACAATACTAGCCATCGGAGGTCAACTGGGCAAACGATCTCTATCGCTTGGGTCTGGCGGAATTCTCTGAAGATTTTCGGCCATGGTTCTTCGGAAGACGATGAGGAAGCCAAGAATAAAATTGTACCCAGACCAGATCGTGTCTATACCTTCAGAGCCTTCTGCCCCCATGGCTTGCACCATTGCGTCACGCAAGTAGATGTGTAGAGCCACTGTCCTCAGCATGAGGCACTGGGGGTGGCACATTCCCAACAGCCGAAGACAGAGCTTGTGTCGCTGGTGGTGTTTTTCCATGCGCTAGCGTGCCACTACGGTGGACACATTCCAAAATCACAGTTGTTGGCCAATGATTACTCCAATGATTACGAAGTTACTAGTGAACATGATTCCCCTTTTGAGATTCTTATCCTGGCTACAAGTCCCATTTGTTGACCAAGTCTTGATTGAAAACTGCTCTACACTTACCCAAGATATTGCCCGTTTTTCCGCTGCTCATGTGCAAAATGGGTCAGGAAATTGCTCTTTTCCCCACAGCCGAGCATCAGCAAAGCACCCGGGACGGACCAAACCAAAGCTTTCGGAATCACGGAGCCTTTTAGTCGGCAAAGCACTGCCATGCCCCATGTTCCTCAGTTGAAGCAAGGGTAATCAGTTCCTACATTTTCCTACAACATCTTGACTCTGCGAACTGGGCCCCTCAATGCTATCTAAACATGGCATGACACCCACATTTCGTACATGGAAGCTGTCCTTTAGCAGCTCTTTGCACCCAAGATCATATGCATCCACTGAACAAACCTTCCATGATGGAAGGTATCTCCTGCCAGGTCTCCATGGCCATAATGGATCATGAGAACAGGTCAGCAGCACAGAGATCCCACGGACGGCGCGTTGGGGGTCAGGGCGGCAAAGGGGGGTTTGGGATTTCAAGATATTTCAAGAGCCAAAGTCTTGGCGGCAATGCGCAAAGGCTACCCTAGGGTAAACTAACATGGATGGAAAATTGCCCATTTATGGATCAATTACCTATTAAAATTGTGATTTTAACACATCTATGCTGCTAGTTTGCCCCAGGGTATTAGCTGCAACAGGCTGTATCTCTGGTGGCTTGGCTCAGCACCCAGGATATTAACATAATGAGGTGCCCAACAAATCAATTCTTCAACCATGGTTGGACGAGTTCATGGCCAAACAATGGGACGGCGAGAGACACACAGACGTGACGCTGTAGTACGTGTTGTTTTTCCTTCCCTCGAAAAATGAGGAATGGTAGTGTTAATCGAATAATCTATATTTAAAAAAGTAAGGCAAGCCATTGTCAACAGTTTCTCTCTCTCTCTCTCTATTGGTGAACCTAGTGTGTGAGCATATCAAGCTCATCAATCTAGAATATCAAGTCTATTTAACCTAGTCAACAACTAAGCACGCACTTGGGATGGTTCATCATGCATCCAACGCCGCACACCTGCGCCAGGAGTGTTGCTAGCCGAATATGCTCATTGCTCCTGCAACTTCGGGCGATGTTAGTCCACAATCCAGCAACCATGGCCAAGTAGTTCGGAGAAATTGATCAATGAACATCAATAAATTTCAAAACACATCAATATACCATCAACAACAATCGGTTTTACAATAGCATGGAGCATCCAAAGGCTTTTGGGATAACTTCAGTGTCATGGAGCTTTGGCTCTGTTTGCCAGGCGTCCCACTCTGTAGGTGGCATTTCACCAGCTGAAGTTGGCACATCGCAGGGTTCACCCTTCAAATTGATGCATGGGGTACCGTATATGGTCTACCCCCATAATTGCAGTTTTATTGCGGAAATTGAGATGATTCTGCTGTGGGATTTGGGGTAACTTATAGCCTATCGTCAGACAAATCCATTTGCTCGTGCCAAGACAAGAGAATCAAGAAATTCGGCCGGAGCCTCAGCCCCCAATCCCAAAGCACTGGTGACCGGTCATCAGAAGACATCATCCAGTGATCCAAAATTCAGATCACTATCAGTCACTATCACCTGCTCGCCATATATTTGGCCATGGTGAACCATTGATCCCCCAATAAAACAACAAACCATGAGAGAAAGAGCCCCAGATGACAGGCTGGCCCAGCTTTGGTCCATCTCAAGCCCTTGGGAACGGGTGTTTGTGAGCCACGCAGGATCCCAAGTGTATGAGTCAATTGGAATCACGATCTCATTGTTGTTGAATGGAAAATGATGAACGCAAACACACACACACACAACACACCAAAAAAAATAGCCACCAACGAATCATGTCATGGTTTGCTCCTTGCGAGCCTCTCTTTGAAGGCTTGAAGGACTGGCTTCAATGGCCTTGGGGATAAAGCTGGAAACGTCCAAGGACAAAAACTGTTCAATGGACCATGGGAAACCTTTTGATGCACCCTGCAGGATGCCTTTTGTCAGCAAACAAGTGCACTCATTGGCCAAATTTACACGTCAGGGTATGAAACATCTGTGCTCAAAGTTGCAGTGACTTCATGATCTTCAAGATATCCCCTTTCAGCAGAAAGGCTGGGAAGAATGCCTTAGCCCCAGTTCAAGGTGTAGCTCACATCCATCCAAGGCGCTCTGAACAAAGGCTGACTCGGTGACCCAGGCTCTCATACCTCAGACTGCAGGAAGCTCAATGCTTTGGAGGGTGACTTGTTGGGTGACACATGTGATACCAGCAGGCTCCAAATGACTACATGGCTCTCTACAGTTAGGAAGTCCGACCATCACTCAGATTCAGAGATATTCAAAAATTGTCAAAACCTCGAAGAAAAGCTGCAGCATGCCACCTCTTTTGACCAAAGTCAGTCTCCTTAAACTCACCTTACACCAAATGCGCCGACACCGCGCGACCGCTGGGAGTGAAATCTCCGGCATCAAATGGGCAATCAAGCCCAACTAAACCAAGAATCTCAGATCAACATGTCTCTTCAACTGGGGTGTTACAGCAATGCACCCCATGTTCCATTATTTTCAATGATGATATGTCTGGTATGGTCAATTACACCGGGCCTTAGTACCACACCGGTGTGAAAAGAAAGGCCCCACCACCCTTGCAGCAACTGGGGCCAACTGTGGGGCTCAAGTAGCCTCCTCAGCTATTCATGGCCCGCTGCAACCTAGCCTTCTACCGGTAGCAAAAGGAATATCACCTGCAAAGGATGACAAGGGTAAACAAACATCGAGAGAAATTGATGAAATTTGCTGGCCAAGCATGCCACATCTTTCCAAACTCACGAACCTTCGACTGTCAAATGGTTAAACAGGTGAGTGGAAAGCTAGGAGTTGCATCGCTGCGTTTCAAACAATATCGTGACAGGCTGTTGACCCGTCGAAACGCACATCGGGCCGACTAACTGGCAAACTGCCGTACCATGAAGGCCTTACCAACATCTTCAAAGTATTGAGCAGAACCCAGAATTCAGTTCCTGCTCAAAATGCTGAAGTTGATTCAAAGTAGACTTACTTGACCATGCCGTACACCATCCATCAGAAGCACCAATAGCAAACAAACAAACCAACCAACAAAAAAACACAAATTTCAGAACATACGAAATGCTCAGAACTTGCTTTGTCTTCGGCCTTCGGTGAAACGGTTGATTGGATTGCTGTGACGTCATGTCATGGTGCAGTGGAGCTCATGTGAAAATAGCCACAAAGGCTGCGAAGTTCGCGATCAGGGCTCCCATCTGACCGCAGAAGCCCATGTTCTCTGTGATCTCTTGCACCTTGTGACAGAACCAATGGATTGCACCAATGGAACATGAATGGAGGGCTAATGGGATCTATTGGGGGGTGGGATATTAATGAGATACATTACCAACCATGTTTATGATGTGTATGTATGTGTAAAAATGTAAATGCAATTAAATACATACATGGATATGGGTTTGAACATGGGTGATTTACCAACAGTTTATGGCCATCTAATAACGGGAATATGATGATCAACAAGAGTAAACCAGGGCACCCTATTTTCAGACAAAGTCAAATGGCCATACATTTAGATGGGACAGGGCAATGGGACTAGGTTTATCAGCAAACATGCGGATGGGTCAGGGTCCCCAATCTATGGCGCTGAAACAAGGAATACAAGGAGAAGGATGATTATATATAATATACAGTAACGTAACATAGGTATACAATACAGTACAGGTTTTGAACCATGGAGGTTGGAACCAAATTCTCGGGCAAAACCCAATGAATCATAAACGAAAAAAAACTTCCTTCTTCATTTCAGCACTGGGGTTGATAGTTCATGGCAGTGAGCCCAGACGGCCATGCAGAATCTCTGGGGCAATGGCCATTTCTTTCTGGCCCATGTTTCGCGCGTAGAGGTAGAATGTGGTAACCTGATAAAGTGACAAAAACAGGCCACATGTGGGGGGCCCAGTCACCACTAATTGACTTGCTGGTCGCTTGGTCTGCGAATCTTGGGCTACAGAAATCTAAGGAATGGGCCAGCAAACCCCGCGAGAAGTAGAAGAAGCCGCAAATCAATGGCAACGTCAGAATTGCCAGGTCATACGAAAGCCTTGGTTGCTTTGATAGTGGATTCTTGGCAAAGTATTTGCTGCTTCTTTCGTTCAATGCAAAGACCTCTCTGACACCCTGACACATGAGGCTGGCTCCCACTTTGCTCGTAGAACCTCTCTCTCCGCCGAGGAGCAGTGTAGAAACGTCTTGCACTGACGACAGCACCGAAGCTAGGAATGAGGCCTGAGGCAAGGGTTTCTCAGACCTCCACCAGCCTCCATCATGCTAAATCTCATTGCATCCAGCTAATCTTAGTATTCAAGAAGCAATTCTTTGTGGCTAGGGCACCATTACAAAAACGTCATCCAATTTCATATAGTTTTGGACCATTTTCAGCATTCACCCCCAGAATCCATCCACCAGGGGCCGCCACCACCAGCAACAGCATCCAAATCATCAGAACCAGCCGGTTCTCACGCACCAGCACCGTAGCCAAGCGCCCAGAAACATCTCCTGTCCCATGTGTGTAGGACTTAAACTTGCGACACTTCAAACATGGATAGTCTATGATCGTCTGTGTGATGTGATAAAATGGACAAGCATTTTTTTGTTGGGCTAGTTTTTCTGGTCCTCGAGTTAAAGGCTTTACAGTAAGTCTGTTGTCCACGTCGCAATTTGGCGAAGACGTTTGGAGGAAAAAAAGACAAGACATTGCCCGAAAATGCCCGGCAGCATCTGGGAATCTCCTGCATTTTGCAGGACCTGCATGCATAGCAAGAGCTGTTGGCTCTCCTTGGTTTGGTCATAGATTTCAACTCCAACGGCAACCGTTGGGACTTTCATCGGTTCTCTCTGCCCCAGGCCGGCTCCAACGTTTCAAGGATCTTCTCCAAAACATCACGTGTTGAATAGGTATGAATAGGTGGTCTGAATCTGCTCGAGCCCAAAGATCACTAGCAAAGCTTGCAGCCCAGCTTCTGTCGGGTCTGTGTAGTGACCCGCCTTAAATTGGTTTCCGGCACTTCCGTATCACACATGTTCGCCAGTGGTTTTTCCTGTTGCCCTTGTGGTTGATGCTCCACTACAATAAAACACATCAGGAATGACAATGACGAGGAATGAACATAATGATTATGAAATACAAGCAACGCAGTTAAAAACCATATATGCATATCTAATTCAGCATCATATGCATTCTCCATACACTTTATAATATATATATATATATATGTGTGTGTGTGTGTGTGTAAATGAACATATATATATATATATAGACATACATAAATATATACATGCACATTATGAGCATGTACATAAAAAACAACAGAGACATGCCATACGCCATTCCTCATCTCCCTTCTGTCTTGGTGGATTGTGACCCCGGTTCTTGACGAGAAACCATGAAGGGCATCAGCGTGGGCATGGTGTAGGTGGTGGCATAAACCACGAAGCAGCCAGCCATCAGGAACTTGGCCTCCAGCTGGATTTGGATCGGTGGATCCACTCTTTTGCTCTTTTTCCCTGTCTTTGATAGCAACACACATCTCAATCATCTCACAACTTTGGGTCTTTTTCGACTTGATCTTTAGGAGCTCGTCTCTGACAAGTTGCTATCCGTGGCATAGGACCTTTCTCAGTGGCACAAGCTGTCGAAGCTGTCGCCTCTGCATCACCTGCTCCGAAGTTGCCAGGCTCACTGTATCCAAAATATGGCTTGCGTCAAAATACTCAACCCACCAGAAGGAAGGTGTAAACATGATTGCATGTTTGCTTAAAGAAATTGTGTTGTATTAAGATCTAATATGATCTAATCAAGGATGACTGTTTTCTTGGTGGCTCATTGGTACCCCAGGCTGAGTTTGAGCAAGGCCTCCTGCAGCCGTGCCGGCAGCCACTGGGGTGTCATGGTGAGCGGAATGAAGGCTTCGCCACACAAACATGGCTCCTTGGCCAGCCTCCAACGGATGGGTTTGACCATGCCATGGCCCACGGATGTCCAAAGCGATGGAAAGCCATGAAAAAAGAGCCACCTGATGCCACCTGATGCCACCTGCCTGCATCACAGCAGCAAGGAGGAAGAAAATCTCTGGAGAGAATCTGGGATTTCCTTGCTTTCGACCTCCAAGTTGCCTCAGTTGCTGGCAAATGTGATGCTGCAAGCCCCTTCAGAAGTTACCAATGGATTGGAGCTGAAGGGAACTTCAATCCGTCTCCATTCAATATTATTCCAATCAGTATTGCTTTTGCAATACTAGCCTGCATGACATCACGATACCTCGCTTAAAGCGCAATTTCTATGAGCAGTTAAACATAGGCCCCCGCCACACACACACACACACGTATTTGCACACTGTAAAGACGATATATATATATATATAGATGTATATTATATACTATACACATGTATATAGGTATATATGTAATAAAAAAAAGAGATTGTGTTAAGATGTATTAAGTAACATCAATTGCAATACTATTAAAGATGCTATAGAATCATATGCAAATATAGATGTAATGTGGAATTCACCTAATGCCACCTGAACCATCCCCAAGTTATCAACATTTTTATGGATGGTTTGTTAACCATCCCCATCGGCTAGTTGTTTGTTATTGGGTTGCCCATATTATTAGTAGTATATAGTAATTATAATGATTTATATTGAGTGACATCATTTCCAATACATTTCAATACATGCCAATACTATAAAAATCCTATACTATAGATTCATACGCAAATATAATATGTACATATATATATATATATATTAACATAATGAATATGTATATATGTATATATTTATATATAATTATATTACTTATCGTTCCATTCATCGATAGATAGATAGATAGATAGATAGATAGATAGACAGATAGATAGATGGATGGATGGATAGATAGATAGATAGATAGATAGATAGATATGGAGTTTTCCATCCAAAAAATACCTCCAGCTACCGAGCTGCAAGGCCGCGAAACCGGTGGCTAAGAGTCCACCCAATGTCATGCCGACGCCTTAGCCGGGAAACTCATCGAACTTAATGGTGAGTTTTTCCCAGCAAGCCATGTTCGATTGCTGGAGAGAGTAATCAAATTGCTGCTTTGTAGTTTGCTTTTTTTCCTGAGAAACTCTATAATCCAAGCAGATCTAAGGAGTACACAGAGTATATTGAATTATTGATATGTTTAAAATCTGTAAAGATTGTGGAATATCTGATGCATATTGATTCCATAGTGGCGAAGCACAAAGGGATCTACAAGCCAAGTTGCTCATGGCCCGCACGCAGCTTGCAGGTCGTTGGGCAACAGCTGCCCAGTATGTGACGCTGCTCATGCAACCTGAAAGGTCAGAAAAAAACTGAAGAGGGGGTGACTGTTCCTGAACCTGCAGCGTGTATGATTCTAGTGTTCTGTGAGCCAGCAGACTATCGAAACACAAGTCTCGGCGCCTACACTGCCAGCCAGCACAGTACAAACCAGCAGAATGGGAGTGGAATGCCACAGCACCATAGTCGCAAGCAGTGACAGAACCTCAGTTCCACGGGAGTCACGCGAGCTGAGTTGCTGGAAGGACAGCTGCTAGCGTCCTCTAAGGCAAGGGCTGCTACCACCTGAAAGCAACCAATGGCCACCACGAGGTTGCCGGGCCGTCTTCTGGTGGCCGCTTTGTAAATGATTGGCGCAATATTTCCTTGGAGCGACCAACAAAAGCACAAAAGGGAGTGGTTGATCCGGTTGAGGCTTCCCGGTGAAGACGAAGCTCCACAATGATCTAGTTCTCACATTCCCATCAATCATCTTCAATCAGCCATCAGTCAACCCCTCAAGTCTGAAGCAAATCCGCAATCCAGGGCAGCCAAACCAATTTCAGACAAACCATGGCAAACCCGGTAGTATCATATTCTTGGTTCTGCATCTCATCATATCAAATATGCACCATAGATAATCACATTAGAACCGCCTAACCATATTAAACCATATTAAACCGTTCTATTCCCAGCCAAGAATCCAACCTGAGTGCAAACAGCAATCAGATTTCCCATCCTTTTCCCCGCCGGCAGTTCCGCCACAAAGGTCGGCTGCTCCGCCTGGCAAAAACGTCATGCCGCAGAAGTTGATGGCTGTTGTGTCTGGGAATGTCTGAGAAGCTCGCTTTCAAAAAATCATAGATATGCTATATAGATATATAATCTATATACCAGCAAGTATCATTAAATATCATTAAATATCATGCTACTATTCTATTGGGAAAATGATTCAATATGATTCAATGATGTTCATCTGATGTTCTTGAAGATCCCACAGATTTCCACGGTTCAATGCCTTCTCTCGGGGGCTCTTCAGAGGCAGCATGTCTCACCGTTCCATGGTTATCCCAGGCCCCAAGGTCATGTCACCCATCCCCGATGGAAAGCCCGGACTTTGGGCGGTTGATTCACAATTAACATGTTAATGTGGGTAAAACACTAATAAACCACCCATTTGGAAATGGTTTATACCACCCATAAAAATGGTGAAATTGGGGAAAGTTTATTACTGTTCTACCCACAATTAACATCTTAACAAAGGATTACAAGTGCCAGCGCCGGCCTATGTCATATACATCGAAACGAAATTGCGAAAAAAAAAACATGTTTGCTCATGAATTAGGAACTTAATTTTGGGGCATGTCCGACAAGTCCTTAGTCATCTGAGGGTATAAATGACCCTTTTTGGCGGTAAGTGACCTCGAATTCGTGGTTGAACATGTCACCTTGGAAGTCCTTGAAGAACCTGGATTGAACCCCACATTTCTATGTCCAGCCGAGTCGCTGTGATAATGTTCACGCTCCACCAGCCACTCCTTGGCGCTGCCGATGATTCAATGACTTCGGGCCCTGTGTGGGCTAAACCAAATTCATCCCCAACATTCCCCAACTGTCCTTACAAAGGTCAGAACATGGATGCACAACATCGCGGAACGTGTTTGTCATCGTTGGGAATTTGCAAGCGCACTGCAAGTTCCATGAGCAAGGAACAAACAAAATACTGTTTCTTACTCAAGGTTGTATCATAAATTCCCATGTATTGAAAATATGTGTATATATATTATGTGCATGTATTTCCCAGACATTACCATATGTTGCTATACATTGAAGTTGTATCATAATCCTCCTGCAGTCGAGGAGCATGCCAGTGAGGCACCACCTGAGTGAATCTGAACCACAGGTATTTGTGACCACTAACTCTCCATCAAGACCAGTCCGATCACTTGAGAACCACTGGAAACTCAAGCGCTGAATTGCCCAGTCACGCTGTGACCTCGACAAAGCTGGCTGCCTGCCACAAGGATGTTGATACTTCACGCGGAAATCAACGTTGTCTAACAGGGACAAAGGGAACCTGGAGGACAAGCACATTATACCACATTTAACCCTTGATCCTTTGTAATCCTTTTTCTGCCAATGACATACACGATTTCAGATTTCAGTATGTCAAAGTATGTCACATCATTTCAAACCAAATAGCCCAGCAATGCCAAGTCAAATATGAAGTTCAAATATTTTCAACATGGGACCCCGCCCTTCAACCTCAACTATGTCAACCTCCCATATAAGGCCATATCATGCCATATCGTTTGGGCATCAACGGGGCCCCTTCAAAAGGCCAGGCCTGTTCATCCGGACGGCTTTCGCCGCTCACAGCGCGAACGAGTCTCGCTTCCGGAGAGCGACTGGGCGAAGCCCCGCTGGCCAGGGACTCTCTGAGGTTCTCTGGGCCCGACTGACCTCGGCGATCAGAGGTGCTGATCATAGCTGCGCGCGGGCGTTTTGAATCTGGGGACTAAGATGAAAGGTCCTCAAACATCCTTAAACTGCAGGAAGGAAATATGAAATATCATCAAATAAATATCATCAAATCAAATATACAGTAGTCACCCTTGACAATTGCTTCTGAGGAGAACCTCTTGAGCAAATCTGGAACAACACCTGGTAAAGTTGCTGGGCCATGCTGGGCCTGGGCCTCCCGGCTCCTGTTTGCTGACAGTGGCAGCATATTTGGAACTTCTAACAACATCGAGATTCATCTGCTCGACTAAGTAATGGCTGCGGGCGTGCCTGCTTAAATCATTTTGCAGCGACTCAGCTTTATTACTTTTTTTTTGGGGGGTGGAAACTTGAAAAAAACAAAAACCTGCAAGAAGCACTTCTTACGCGGTGCTTCAGAAATGCCATAAACTGTATTACCAACAGAGCAAACTTCCACATCAAAGTGATTTTACTTACTGGAAACGCCACCCTGAATGGACCAACACCAATCTAGCTGGAGGCTTGCAAATACAGGAGTTGGCGTGAACTATTGGCGAATCTTATCATATGATGTTCAAACATCTTGCAGCCGGTTCTCAGCTGCAAAACCTCCCAACCGTCCCCGCAAGCACCCCAACTGGGCTCTATCTTCAGTTGCATGACGCTTGAAGGCGTAGTGGTCAGGGAACGGCTGGATTCCTCTGCCACGGAAGATCAGGGGCCCACCGCAACAACCAGGAAGTTTCGATGAGTTTCCAGCCAGTATCAAGTCTTGCCCTTCTGGGCCTTCTGAGCCCTTCTTGCATGATTTGCAAGCATCTAGCTTGCCAAATCTATCATCAAAGTGTACTTTAGGGTAATTATTTTTATTCAAACATGGCTAGCCGCAAAATCCCCCATTCAGATCCATTTAGTTCGATGATGTTCCCTTTCAAACCTCCATGTTCCATGATTTTCGATCTGGATTTCCATGGGTTTCCCATGTTGGATGACACCAAAAATGGGAACCATGCCCATCCACAGAGCTCCGCGCCTAGGAAGGATGTCAGGCGATCAAAGGCCTCTCGTGGCCGACTTCGCAACAGCTCAAACCTCGGTGCATGGCGACCTGAGCCTTCCAACATGTCAGTAGCTGGGTTGATTGATCACCTGTAGTAGTACATATGGTATTTCTATAGCTATATATAGACATATATTCAGACTAATTATGAACTTAAATGTATACAGTATACAGCCTTTACATGTAAACTTCAAAAGGAGAATTGGATGGTTAGCAACTCGCCAACTGGGGTTCTTAGATTTACAAATCATTTGTAGTCTTGTTGTTACCAAACCAAATGGGATGGTTGTCACAGTGGGATCCAAGCAGATTCTCCTTGTGTGGACTGAGCCTGGTGCTCCATGAGAAGTAAGCGACGGGATGAGGGTGGAAAGAATTGGACCTTAGTTGTCGTGTGAGCCACATGTCAGGGCGAAATCAGCATTTTGGGTCTTCAGGTGCCAGCCATCAAACGGAAGGCCATGAAGGTGTGCAATGTATAATAATGATTAATAATGATCCCTGATGAAATTACCCCCCTGGGGGTGAGGTAACCAATTTGTAGGGTGCCCACCCTAGTCCTCTACAAAATGGCTTTGGGACACCTACAAAATGGTAGCAGCCAGGGGGGTTGNCCCCCTGGGGGTGAGGTAACCAATTTGTAGGGTGCCCACCCTAGTCCTCTACAAAATGGCTTTGGGACACCTACAAAATGGTAGCAGCCAGGGGGGTTGCTGCCTACAAAATGGTAGTGTCATGGTGTCCCACCTGCCCATCAACATCAAACATTTTGGGTTAACATAGTGTCCAAGAAAGTGCCAAAAAAGGGCNCCCCTGTGGTAGCACGCTGGCCTTTTTGGACCGACCATTTTGTAGACAATCTAGTCTGAATGATTTTTTCTTAAAATCTCTCAGATTGTGTTTGTAAATTTCATTTTTTTTATATTTTTTTTGCATCTTGTGCATCTGGCAATCGGGCTTCACCAGGTATCGTCCACCAGAAATAGTCAGATAGATTGGGTCGAAGTAGTGGTTATCACAAAATCTTTCTGGACCGGGGCTGGTGCCAAAATTTTGGAGGCTTTNGGGTCGAAGTAGTGGTTATCACAAAATCTTTCTGGACCGGGGCTGGTGCCAAAATTTTGGAGGCTTTGAAATCTTTGCGATCATCTCCACCACGAAATCTACATGGTCGGCAGACACATTTCACAAGTAGGATCCCTGTTGCCAAGCCTATTGCAAAGGCAGCCACCACAATCCCCTCCAACAGACCCATGTAGTTTGG
>BGPT01000559.1:173611-245138 GCA_003297045.1 Symbiodinium sp. clade C Y103 | reverse complement strand
TCGCTCTGCCATCCATCAGTCACAGCAACGAACCTCTCCTATAGGTTTGCCATTTTTGAAACTTCCGCCACCGCCTTGTGCGGTACTACTGGTATAATCTCAAAGTACAGGAGTACAGGCTGTCCAAAACGCATCTGATTCAGCAATGTGCATTGAACTCGCGCTCTGGCATCAACATATGTCGACATGCGTCAACACCTGCCTGTTGGTTCAGAATGTTCAACCCCCCCGGTCCTTACCATCGTTATAGCCTTTCACCATGTCGCGTTGGAAAGATAGCAACTACTGGGCAGTGCCCGCCGATTCAGGTGTGCATTCACTTTGACTGTTGCAACCCGACTTTGTTTTCCATCGACTGTGGGAGGTGCATAGGTTCTGGAGCTGTTGGGGTGCAAATGCTGTCAGAGGGCGCCACATCCTACTTTCAATGACTGCAAATGCTGCGCATCCAGGCGGGCAAGAGCTGACCTGCTTGCTCTCCAAAACAATTACAATAGCAGGCACAACGTGAAGCTCCACAAAAACACACTCGCAAAGAAGGAGAGGGGAACGCCGCTTGGTGGACAGCAAAAAAAATGTAATTACTTGACTATACTCATGATCTTCAGGAAAACGATGGATGCAGTGTCCCTTGAACCCACGTCAACACCAGCTTTGCGGTGGCCCATATCTCATTGTCAGCTGCGCACAACATCACAAAAGCAGAAGCTCCCAGCAATCCGTTGGTTTCCTTAGATTGGTCCTGGGAACACAATAGAAAGAAAACCTGACATGGCATGTCACAAAAACTTGCAGTAAAGGCAAAAGCAATCAAAGGATCTTTTCCGACATGGGCCAGCCGAGCTGTGCAACTGTGAATTGAGATGGACGGCAGGGACGGCATGGGTACTTTCGTACAGCCGACGCGAATACAAATCAAAATAGCACATTGAAAGCTCCTGTGCTCCTGCTCGCTGGGCTGCAGCCCAAGCTGCGTGCCACACATGATTCTGGTAAAGATGCAGTGACCAATGCCCTTCCGAGGGCCTCACAAAAGTAGACATGGCCTGCAAGTAGTCCCTGCTGCTTCCATTGAACAAAGCTTGTTGCGAACAGTGTCCACAGGTTGCCCAAAACTCTGCCATGACGTAGTCATCGAAACTGTGCTTGCTCACAAGCCATGCTGCTGAATACAAGCATTTCAGCCTCTGGGCAAAGGTCCAGGTGGAGCTCTGGATATGCCAGGGCTGCCAGGCTAAACTGCAGAATCGCATGCAAAACATGACGTTGCAAAACCTTTTCTCGGAGTCTAACAGGCACTGTGTCTCTCGCAAGGGTATCGTTTGTTTTTGTGGTTCTTTCCTCTGCCATGATTCAAACAAATGCTTCCGGAACTCCTCCAACTCAGTTTGCGAATGGAAGAGCCAGCATTCCTTTAGCAGCTCCACGCACCGCTGAAGTTTATTTCCAAGAGCTATGTGCCGCAACTCATCAAAGAGTATTTGATCATATTCATTCAAAGCAGAAACATCCTCTCCTCTTGTTTCGATCACCTTGAGTCGTCCTTGCTGCAGAAAAACAACACTATCGCTGCAACTTCTGATGATGGTGTGCTTCTCAGGCTGCATTATGCTCTGCTCAAATCGCATCACCATTCTCATATCCGCTCGTCTTCTTTCCTGGCGATCTTTTTTGTGTAAATTCTGGTTGCACAAATGGCACCACTGGCACTCCTCGCCATTCTTGCACTTCTCCCTCCATCTGCATGGCAACCTCCTCTGGCCCGGAACCTGACAGCCGCAATTCTCTGAGCCCTTGCTCCAGTAGAAGAGTTGTTTGGGGCCAACTTCTGCACCGTTTGCAGGAGGGACCTGCGCCAGGGGTGCCATTTCAACCTGAATGATCCGAATGACACTCACTTGCTCCAAACTCCCAATAGACATGAGAAAACCGTAGAAAATCACAGGACACTTGTTTCGCTTGTCATGCTGGAATTCCAAAATTCCTGGCAACTGAAATGACTGTATGCCAAGCCCTCTTATTGCGAATGCTGTAAATTGGTGTCAAATCCTGCTTTCAATGACGGCAAATGGCTGCGGATCCAGCCGGGCAAGAGCTGACATGCTTGTTCGCCAGAAAAATTGCAATAGCAGGCACAACGTGAAGCTCCACAAAAAAGGCACACATGCGACGAAGGGAGGCGAACGCCGCTAGGTGGACAGCAACAAATGCACTGTACCCAGTATTTTCAGCATATTAATGGATGCAGTGTCTTTTGAACCGACGTCAACACCAGCTTTGCTGTGGCCCATGGCCGCATGTTGCAGCCAAGGCTACCTGTGCATGGCCAACAAGCTTCAAGACATGTCGTTGCACAATTGCTATACAAAAGGGCAGTGAGGAAGACACGCGCACAGTTTGTTTTTGTGTTGTGACTTCGCAATCACATGCAAGCTTTTGCGACGCATCTTGCAATCATTTTGCATGTCGTCTATGCAACATCGTACAGTACCTCTGTCCTCTGTTAATCTCTTTCCAAAGCCTGAAAGGCCCCACCCACATCAAGTCTACTTTTGAGCTTGGACACATCCTTCCGGAGCCATAGTCTTTGAGGTCGCGAAAATATGCTCCTAAAATCTTTCCTGGCGGGGATCGGATGTGATCATGGATTGATTCAACATTTCGACTCTTTACAATGTCAATGACAATCCAGGCTGAATCAACGTCAAATGCCTGGGTCTTCGAGTTCATCTGTATCTCTAGCGTTCACACTCAGCACTTCTTCAGTTCTCTACCGAGTTGGCTGTGAAGCAAGCGGCTTTGCCGCAACATGCCGCAACAATATTTCTTCTTGAAAGGTTTGGCGCTTCATATGTTCAAGGAAGAAACATCAACCATTCGCTCATCATTCATCCACGGTGCACATGGAAACCTCAGCTCGACCTTGAAAATAGGTACGAAATGATACGAACAGCTCGCACGTGTGGCGCTGACCATCCAGGGGGGAGGGGAATGTGGCAACGATAAGCTGTTGGCAAGTGTTTCGGAATGAACTGTTGTCGTCAAGCGTGCAGCAGCTTTCAAGCAACAGAACGAACCAGGCTCGACATGTCCGCTTCTTTACACACAGTCTGTAGAAATGCCAGCAAGGTTAAGAGTGACTCCAAACAGGCTGGCAAGGCGAAACTCCTCCTTAGGTGATTTAGGTGGCACAGGACTGCCTAAACATACCTGAACCATCCGAAAACCTCCCGCCATTCAAAATCATAAATGGATAAAATGATAAATGGGGAAAATGATGATACTCCCTGATACTCCATTGGAATTGGAGGTACCGGGTTCTTCAGGGCACGAAACATATGTCACCACTGCAGAGTCAATGTTAGCAATGACCTCCAAGACGAGCGGCATGATTCTGGTCTTCAGCGGAGAATTGCGGGATGGCAAAGTGCACCTCCTTGTAACCCCTGGCTTGGCAGACAAGATCATAGGAAGTCTGAGAAGACATAGAACCTCAAAATACAAATACAGCCCAATAGTGATCCGAAGTGCAAGGATTTGGCATAGAATCGAACTCACATGTACATGCACAAAAATGTACATAATTCCTACTTGCACAACTGGGACTCACCATGCCAGGCTGACTGTCCGAGGTTTTCCTCGACCAAGGCTTTGACGAAGAGTGTGGCGATTTGTATTGGGTCACCGCCTCAAAACTGCACTGGATGAGGTAAGTTTCAAGGGTAGCATCCTGTCAGTAGCATCCGAGGTCTCTGCAAAATAGGATTGTCTGCAAAATCTTGCAGTATGTGGACCAACGGTATGAAATAGAAATGAGAGTTGACAACTTAGAACCACTCTTTGTACACGCTTCGTTCCGACACCTTGTCAAATTTATTGTAAATGTAGGCAATCAATCTCAGCAAAGCCATAGCCGCAGGCTTTTTAGGACGCATCCGTTACAATCACCAAAGAGCCATAAAAATCCACTTGAGAGACTCCCTCAGCGAAGCCTGAAGAAAAAACAACACAATCATCGTGTGTCCTCAAATTCCATTCTACCGCGCGAAGCTAAGGGATTGAGGGCGTGGCCAAAAGCACCGCAACCCCATGCACCCAGGATGAGTATGTCAATCTCACCTGCCGAATGGGAGCATCAAAAGATATAGTACACATCTACATTTATATATAGTATATTATATATTCATATAATAATATAACTTATAAAATGATAGTTGTGTATGATTGCAAGAAAAAGGACACCTATATCTTTGTTTGCACATGTTCGCATGCCTTCTAGTTCTGGCAAATCTAAAACTGAAGCATACAATACGCTTACGTTCTCCGGTGCCTGGTTCAGTCACATGAGGCGCATTGAAGATATTGGTCATCGTCCTTTTTGGCTCAGAAACTGTGACAACATAATGGGGACATGGTGGGGACATAATGGCATTGTAATGTATAATTTTGATATACTCGGAATATAACCAACCAATTATTCAATATCAACCAATTTTGTCGTTTTTAACTTACTGGGATGGTTGGCATTGCTATCGTGAAGATGTCTCACTAGGGAGTCCATCATGGCTAGAAAAGACACTGTGGATGTCCATCCTGCCGGGGTGGTTCAGCAAGGATTTTGCAATTTACAATTTCAGCAACCCACTCCTGTAAATGAGTTTCTCATCGTTTACCTTGGCCACATGCGTGCCAGCGCTTCTGATTTTGGGGATTATCACCTGTGGTGATGTCTCCGGTTTTTCTTCTTATGGATTGCTAACACCTGATACTCTGACTATAAATTCCGGCCTGGGTCAAAAATTCAGACCGACAACGCACCTGCCTAGAGATTTGGTCATTTTCAGATGTTATGAGGCAGCCCACTTTTGAGCAATTTGCATACGCATCATGCCAAGAAACATCTTTGCTAAACTTGATATTGGGAGCCGCCGCGGCGATCATCGACCTGAATCAAATGGCGATACCAAGTTTATGGAGAAGCCAAACACCATGGAACCAGCTCCATCTAATGGATTTGTTCGAAGATGTTCGACGCATTGCAATGAAAGTGACAGAAAAATGAACCAACACATACCAAAACATACCAAAAACATCGAAAACCGGAATGGTCACTATACAAGCATGAGAATCACTGCTGACACGCTACGCCGAACCCGAACTGATTCACAACCCGCTCAAAATCGCCACTGAGCAGAGCCTTTGATCAATTTACCTGGAAGTGAAAATGCTGAATCCTCACTGTCCTCGCTGTCCTCACCTCTATGTTTCTTGGGTGCACGGACATTTCTACTTTCACCGAATGTGGCTGCCATATGTTTCACAAGAACAAGTCTTTGCCTGATCCAGTGCTCTCCTGCATATCAGCTAATTAAAATAGTGCAACTGATTGCTAAGGGGCAGACACCGTGACCTGCTCGCTTGGCTTCAAGATCGGGAACCTCTTCTTGATGCATTGAGGCAGAGATTCTGAAAGACTCCGGACTCAGGATTGAGATTATTTAGTTTCGAGTTTCAAATAAAGAGCATCCTGGCAGCTTTTGCCATATCGTGTAGTGAAAAAAATGTGAAAAACCCGGAGAGCAACGGAGGGCATTTAAGGATTTTAGATGGTTGAAGTATGTTGAAATGCTACGTAAGCAGATCAATGACACTGTGATGATCACGCCTACTCTGCCGAAACTAAGGAACCCAGGAACCGCAGTGGGTACCTGGGGCCCGAGCCCGTCGAGTGCATCGCCTCGACAAATTTTGAGGTTCGTGGTGTACAGCACATCGCAATATCTCCTGCGGTGCGATTCACCGATGGGGATGGGCAAGGTGACCCCAAAAAGCTGGGCGGTTCCCCCTGCAAAAATTCACATAAAAAATCTGAACCTAAAAAATGCATGTCAATCGTCAATCACTTTCCTTGATTGCTGCGCTCCAGGAGTAAATGTTCAACCGCGCAACGCAAGGGTGTGTTCATCCGGGCTTTCCGCATCGCACTACAGCTGCTGTGTCAAGGCTGCAATTCAAAGTTTAATATGCCAGCAGCACTCTGGCTTGTCAGCCGATGAACAAGTTGGAGGTCCAAAAGGGTACAAGCCTTGGTTGCACAATCCATGGTACAGCTAAAGAAAATTGCAGCATTGTCCAACATCTTCTGGATCACAAATGTGCGCTTGCATTCAATGCCCAGCGCGACAAATACAGCATGATTGAGAGGTTCATCTGTGCCATGCACTCGATTTTTCTTGCATCGGGCTTGCCGCATACGATTCATTAATCACAAAGTGCCAGACCATCTTCTTGTGCTTTCATCAAAGAGGGGTATAGTAAGGGAATTTGCCTGAAGTGAATACAAAAACAATGCCAACGTGCGTTTCTTCAAAGGTGCTCCAGAGAAGACAAACAAATCCTTCAGTGGACAAGAATCAGCAGTCCATCGTTCAGATAGTCCATGTGACCATATTAATCATATTAGGATATATTGGGCGTAAACAAATGATGACAAATGCGCCCCCGCTTGGCATCAGACCTGGTAAAATGCAATCTGCCCCAGCCATTGCCTGCAAAGGTCTTCTTCTTGAGCTGTAGCGCCCATTTTGTAGCCTCCACCTGGTCAGTGAATCTGGACACAACCCCAAACATCCCAAACGCCCTGGTTTTACGGGATCACCTGGGCCAAATCCACTGCAAATCCATGAATTGCCTAGAATTTTCGTTAATTTTCTATCCAAACCAAACCAATTTGGTCATTCAATCTGGGTCTCATGTCTCAGGTATGAGAAAACACCCATCAACTGCAGCCACCCTGACATGTTGGAACGGGCACGGATCCTCTGAAGCTGGTGCTGCAATCGAACCCAACTGAACGAGCGCCCAACCAACGTCTTTGCCATTGGCGAAGTTCAGGGCACAAATCTCGGCAAGTTTGGTTTGGAAGATGATCGTGCCGTACTTAGGAGGACAGGGACTAGGATCTGGACTTGTCCTTGCTTTCGAAAATGTCGGCAAGCCTGTGCTGTGTCCATCCTCAAATTGCAATGGTCGGAGACGAGCTATTCAGCTCAGCAGCAAGCTACAGACTGTCCCTGCAGGACTTGATGACTCAGCTTACGACCAAACTTCTCTGAGGTCAATACGTGGAAATGGAAATGATGGGCACACAATCTTTGGGCCTGCTTTGGATGCCCACTTCACCGATCATATGGATTGTACGTCTGGAGATGTCTAGAGTCTCTCGTGGTTGAAACCGTTGAAACGCCATGGCCTCTTGCATTCCGCTTGACCTCGGTTCAAACATCTGCGAAGCTGCAAACACCTCTCCTTGTTGGTCTTCTTAGCCTGGCAACTAAAAGTAATGCAACAAGCCCGCATGGAATAGGCACTTGGGATGTATGAATGAAATGCAACTGGAACGACCATCATGAATAATCATGGGAAAATGGCCAATGTTTTGACCATGGCATGGGCAACATGCCACTCCTAATAGATCTAATAGGACCCCGGAATCTGAGAGTTGGGCTCACAGGAACAGTCCGTGGGATGGTCCCGAAGGATCTTTGTCGAGCTTCGTTATCCTCTGCCACCTGCCGGAGCTGGTCAAGTTTTGCCTCCTGCAATCTTACTACAGACCATCTTACTCCCAAGAATATCCAAACATGGTGTATCATCCGCACTGAAGGGGTGATGCCTTATTGCTTTCTCCAATGGTCTTGGTAAATTGTGGTGCTAGGTCACGCCGCCTGAGCCAGCAATGCCTTGAGCTTCTTGTAATCTTTGTTCGCCTGCCGAGCCCCCGGATGGTTGAAACACCAAGCAGGTCTACAGATCAAAACCTGTCCATCCAAATTGGGACCAAATGGAAGCCATGGCTGCCACGACAGTACCACATGTTCCGAGACTTTTTCTGCACCCAAGTCGGTTACAAACCTTGTTTGTTAAGGGTTTGCAATTTTGAATTCTCCTTAAGGCGCTTTCCACAACCCTTGATGCCCTTGATGTGTATGGTGGTGAGTGTTCCCAGTAATCACAAACAGCCAAAACGGTTGGTAGCCGACAAACTTGCGGCAATTCAATATCTCCAACTGCTACTTTTCTTCTTCTTTGTTTGTCCAGATTCCAGCCTTGTATTGGCCAAACTTTTCCGCAAAGTTCGCCTGAAGCGGGGATTGGGCTGCAGTTGACATCTGCAGTTGATGCATGATATGCGTGCGTCTAGAGGTCCTACGAGCAAGCATATGCCAACAATATCTGCTCCGCCAAGAAACGCAAAGGATACTATCGGTCAGCCCTTGTCATCTCAAGCGATATTGCTGTCAAGCAGCATGATCCCAACCCCGATCTGCCATTGCTGACCGAAGTTGCAGCTGCAAACCCAAACATACAGTACCTTTGATCCATTTAAGTTCGTGATGGTTCAAGATGTCTTTTCAAACAGTTGAATCAAATTCAACATAATTTAACCTTTATATGCTTCGGAATTTGTCGGGAGAACTTGAGGATTGAGCTTCAAGCTGCCCAAAGCTGAGCATGTTCAGGTTTAAAGTGCGGAATTAATCTTCAAACTCACTCGTATTATCATGTCGCTCAACGTGCAAAATAACATCCTTCGGTACTTTCTATGCAGCAAGTGCTACAAACAGGTTTGATTGTCTTTCTGGGTTGACTGCTTCGCTTTTGCGATTTGTTCCTGCATTTCTGAATGTTTCTGATCGCTGGCAGCCCGTTCTTTTTTACCTCCGACATCAACAAACCAGCACTTTTCAGGTCTGAGACGTCTGAAAAGAGATCCTGAGTCGGCTACACAAGAAGTATGCTTCTAACATGGGACGCAATAAATCAAAGTGCCATCGAACAACAAACGTGTGAAGACCATTCAGTCGTTGAATGGGGGGTGGCATCGCTTCAGTGTTGTCTCACAGGGGTTGCACTGGGGAGCTGGTTTTGACTGCAAAGACTTCTGTTGTAGCAGAGCTGCTTCGACCTCATTGAAATAAAAATATCTTTGGGTTCGCACATCACAAGCAAATGATTTCAGTAAGACCTTTCCATCTGCTCAGCCACAATTTCATCTTCTCAACCAGAAAGTAAGATATCAAACATCATCAAGGAACCTAAAGTGATCAATGAAATCTTCGCAGCTGGCACGTAAGTTGCTGTGAGGTCTCACTTTAGAGACTCACAGGCTTGCTGTGATTTGGACCTTGGAGAATCCCAGGCCATTCGACACATGGGTCCGTCAAAATGGGAGAGATACACACAGGCCCCAAGAATCCAAAGAAAACATGTCGACTCTTCGTATGAACATGGGGGCAATTCGTAGTCTTAATTGGCTCCTCGTCGAATAAGTAGTCATTTTCAAGGCCTCCCTCAAACTTCATCAACAAATATCAAAACCACATTCTGAAACTGCCAAATCCCTAAGCAACTACTCTCTTCTAAGCAACCCCAGTACGCACAGCAAACACTGGCACAAATTCTTTCTGTCTAAATTCCAGGCATCAAATCACTTTCAAATCCAGAACACAACAGAGCGAAGAAATCCTAATTTCAGTGAGATACATATTCTTATTCCACTTATGTTGGTACAGTCTGTGTTTTACTGCCAGAAGACTTCCAATGTTCCAAGCCACTTCCAAGCCGCTGCCAAGTGACCATTGACTTGCTCCATTTTTTGCCCGACTTCATCTTCAGCAGGAGCCTCAGGTAGATCATGATCTCCATTGGACGCAGCCTGTTGGACTCGGTCACCTCAGTGACATCCGAAAAAAAACGGGGCCGCGACCTTGAAACCGGGATAGACATAGCAACTTTAGAACTTTTCTGGACTGAACTTCTCATGTCATCAGGATATATCAGATTATATCAGGATGCACTGAGGCTAGAATGCAAAAACCTGAAAGACCAACATGGTGACTTCTTCTTACCTCCAAAGGTCGAGAACAGCTGCTACACTGGTTTAAGACCATTAATCTTTGTTCTCGGAATTGGACGCGTTGGGAAGGCTCTTGATGGCCTAGTGCGGATGGAAAGGAAGGAAAACAATCCTCCAGCACACCGAGTGGACATACAAGCAAATGCAAACAAAAGACACTAAGCTACTGTATACTCTTCACTTGTCAAAGAGAAACATGTCTGTTCGGTATCTATTGTTCCTGCTTGGTGCTATTTGTCTTGCATCATCCTTCCGATGATTGTACTTCATGCACTTCAAATGCGTGTAAGTATATTTACCATCATTTTTTCTTAGTCAATACATGATGATTGTCGTCCTTAATAGTTCTTCTGCATCCTGCAACTCAAGATATCTATACAAACAACTCAAGTCCGACACCACTGAGACTCGTGCTTTTCCACAAGCCGCAAAAGAGGATCTCGCGCAATCCTGCACGATGGGGTCCGGAACAAATTCCTGGAAACTCGGAGATTGAAACCGGTGAGGCATCGCATACATCCTGCCTAGACTCTTGTGTTGCTTGGAGAGTGCGGATATTCTCTCGAATGGCAGAGCGAAAATGCAAAAGCCTCGGTCTATCAGACTTCAAATCAAGGCTTGGTCGTGATTGCCTAGATGCACACATATATGAAAGGTAATTATCACTACTGCATTTCATTAACAATATAATTCAATATAATATTATGCTATCTTGTGGTCGTGTGTTTTCAAGTGTGTATGATGAGCACCTTCAGTACATGTTTTCGGGTTCGCACTATACGCAGCAAATGATACATATGCATTGAAACTGCCACTTCAAAGCAATTCACGAAGGGCTGATAAGTTCCAAGAGTTCCCACCAGGCTTCCCCACTCATCTTGTGTGGGCTCCGGAGCTTTGTTTTGGAGTTTGACCTCCGCTGCCAAATGCTCGGGGTGCGGTTCAGGCTTTTCTCAATGAAACTTGGATTCGTATGGTCAAACATGGTCAAACATTTAACATGCAGGAAACCCTATTTTCATCCATGATTCATGGTTCATAACCTTCCATAGCCCAAAATATATCAAAATATATCAAAATATAGACTTTTCTTGTCTTTTCTTCAGGTTTACCTCAAATTTAGGCCATTTATACAAATTAGATTCCACATCCAAATCACCCAGGTCCACCAGCCCCGTGCCTTGAGGTTGCTTAGAGCTCGTAGCCAAAGCTTCCGCTCCGAAGAGCTTTGGGAGGCGAAATGGTGGCCTAAAAAAACCGAGGACACAGCGGACATGTCTTCTGGATAGATCTGGACAGATCTGGATAGAACCGGATAGATGAAATCTGATGATCTCACTAGATCCACTAGAATCACTAGATCTGGATATGATAAAAACATATAAAAACCGATTCAAGACGATCCCAGCACAGGTTCTACCCCAGCCTTCAACCACGAAGCAGCTGCAGTTGATGCCGACTACATCGCAACAGACCTCACAGAGATGATTTTACACTTCGGCCTATGCGGATGTAGATGGGAGATGCTGAGAATACTCTCCAGGTGTCTTCATAAAATGCAGAACCATGTGTTCCCTCAAATCTTTAAGACCATGCAGTGAAAACCATTGAAAAACATTGAAAACTTGGGCTCCTTCCCATTTCGAGCAGCATCCGAGAACTAATTTGTCATCAACTTGACATCTTGGCAACCCTCCAAGGATGCCGGCAGAAGATTCAAAGATCGGGATCTCCATGATGGGACCTCGAGGTTGCCAAAGGGTACTATGGATGGCTCGGGGATACACCAAGACACAGGTCCAAAATTCAAAGTGCTCAATCATAGTAACATTCTTTCATGAATCTGTTGATTCGTTTTCTCACTTTGACTGCAATAGATTTTGGATATGTTTCGCATAGATATCAATGTTGCTAAGGAGGACATGCAAGAATCTCCTCTACATCAAGGTCTTGCAAAAATAGCCTGCAACAAAGGCGTACAGTAATACTGAGCCGCTGGCTCTTGCAAGCATCGTTCTCGTAGATCACTAAGCCTGGCGTCTCACTTTCTCATCACTCGTCACTTCTTCATACTGACGAGGTAACTGCCCACAGGTTTACTCCCAAAGTCTGCCAACAATCATGCTGGAAGTACTGGCACGAGGCCCAACCGGAGCTTGGAGCTCACAATAGACCACAGATAGCGCATCAGGGTCATCCCTGGCAATTGGTGCATTCAAGCAGTCCGAGTGATTTCATGAATTGGACAAAGTATCTTCTCGCACAAGCCACCAACCGTGCTGTGCAGTGATGGTAGCTACAAACCTGAAGATTGTACTTAAGGAAGGACACGAAGGAATCTATACCAGTTGGGAACATCAAACCATGTATATACATATATATATATATAATTTATAGTCATCGAATATCATGGAGAAGGTGTCCTTCCATCATCTTCCATCCATGTTTGTTCAAAATGATGCGCTAACATCCCTTGACCCTTCATCCCTTCCAAACCAATTGAATCCAATTGATGTCACCGCGACCACGACCCGACCACGACCCGGTCTCGCCTGTGAATGAGGTAACCTGCCAACAAGCGCCGGAAGGTCTTTGGAATCCCAGGCAAAGGGTCACAGCTGAGCTCCGCCATGGGCAGCAAGGAGTCGATGATCAGCAGAATGGTGTGGGATAGGCCTAACACCCATTCCGAACGCTCCTGAAGGTTCAGACAATGCTGAGATAATGCAGAGATTCAGAACAAAACTTAGAAGTGGTGAGATAATTCTGAGAAGTTGGTGAATTGAGTGAAGCGTCTCAGAGTTGGTCACGTTGCATGGCCCATTCTGATCCTTCCGTCGTGAGCAGTCCTCCTCAGCTTCCCTTTCTTGAGTACTTCGCACAGCAAAGTAACAGCATGGGTCTGGCTCCTGCAAAGAAACCTGCATCGCTCACCGTGGCGGTTCTGGAAAAAAAATGAAGGAATGAATTCAGCTTTGTCTGCAGAATGGGCAGAATGATCCAAAGTTGGACCATCCGCAAAGCCAACCATAAAACCACTCTTATTCCGTTCGCCAGTGAATCACCTCGCATTGTGAACTTTCCATGTCTTACCCGTGAACCACGCTGCAGGCTTCGCCTTGAAGCTTTTGAGTCTGGCACACTCACCTGACCTTGGTGGTACCATCACCGCTGGACTTTGCGGTGAGCTTTAAAGTGTGCAAACCGAAAACAGGTTGGCAAAACAAAGAAACATGATCCAATATGCAGCACATGCATGGCCGTAAAAAGACAGGCTAAGTAGTGACGTCGCGCATTTTGTAGTGCGTTGTGCATTCACCAAATTCCCGAGTTTTTTTGACGTGCAAGGATCCCTCTGACCGGGAAAACATGACAATGCCACGTTTGAACATTCAACAAGAGCAGATCATTGAACGAAAATTGATCCAATCGTTTAGAAGTCAAAATAATTCACGATGTTCCCAAGCTGGGGGTATCACCCTCCACTCTTCTGACTCACTTCCAAATCTTCCAGTTTCAATATGTCTCAACAAGCCCAAGTGACTGGAAGCGGCAGTTCCTGATCAACGAAAAAGGTGACAGAGACACTGACGCCTGCAGCGCTCATCAAAGCTCCCCAACGATCAATGCAGGAACTTAAGACTACAAAGTTGGGGACCAGCAAGGAGAGACTGTCTGATCAGTCTGATCACTAGTCCGATGCATACCCAAGAGATCTCCCTAAAGTCATATTCAAAATATAATATATAGAAAAATCATCAACATATTTCGAGCAAGGCAGAATCATGAAGCCAGTCCCCCGTCAGTCCCCGTTTTGGTCCCGATTCGGATTGCCTCCCGCCCATCCAGCGTGGAGAAGGCGAAGCCGTTGACGAAGAGACTGAAGGTCACCGACTCAAAACGATCCTGGAGTGGCTTGGTCGGGCTGGTTTTGTGGGGTATGGCTAAGTAATCTTTAAAAAAGTAATTGTCTACTATTTAGGCTATAAGTAGCAGGTATCGGTATTTTTCTATAGATTTAGGTGTAAGTGTAAGATGCATCTCACATACAAACCCTTAGAACTGGGATATTTCATGGGGTAATGGGGTATGGATTTGATATCACATGATAACACCCTGTGGAAAGCAAAGGCCATTTTTGAGCATTTGGCTGATTGATGCTGCTTTGAGGCTTCAATTCAACCCATGGCTGACTAAATCCTAAGAATACTTGGGTCAGTCCCTTGTCATTCTTTCAAAGAGGGTATGAAAGCAAGGATGTCTTGAAGTCGATAGCATCAAGCGGATCGATGATAGGATTGTTGATGATAAATGAATGCGTTCCACAACGGCTTGTGCAAACAGCAGCTTCATTCAACCATTGTCGCTGTTTATTGTAGCTGTTTATTTAGAACACATGAGGGTCTCTGACGACGCAAGTGGACTAAAAAGGAGCTTGATCAAAGCATCTGGTGCTCAGCAACATGTCCTTTTTGCCTGCATTTGTGCAAAGATGTTCAACCAGTCTCAATCCAAACATTTGGAGGCATCATTATGCCGTCTAAAATTTCAACTACCTGCCCGCACGATATTCACGCGGGTCACGGCGCTCAGAAGTTCTGATGCGGCTGTGCCACAGAGGCATGTTGTTGAGCCTGCAGGGATTGGAACCCGTGTGCTGGGTGCAGTAAATACAGTGGTCCCCCAAGAAGAAGGAAGTAGATGCCTCCTCGGCATGCCCGGGGGGAATTCTACTATGCTTGTTGATATGCTGGTGTGGCATTTAATCCTGGACATGAGGGTCTAGAAATCCCTACCTATGTATATATATATATATATTATATATATATATATGTATAGTGTCATACAATAATCCATTGATGACCATCCCCCAAGGACTGGCTATGCCCGACTTTGGACCATGGCACCTGCTCGTGGAACAAATCAGCAAGCGGGTGAACCTTCGATGCTCAGCTGGAACGGGGTGAGAATCAATAGGCCGACCGACCTTCCTCAAAAAGTACCGATCTAACTGACTATGTATGTGATAGAAATTAGATATAATAGTATTCATGTATATTCTAATATACAGAGATGTATTGATAGAATATATAAGCTCCAACCTAACTTTAGTAACAGAGTGTAATACTGTAAGAAGCATTAACATGGCAAATCTGCACACTTTAGCTTGTCGAAAATGCGGTCCACTACTTCCATGGGCCCAGGTCGTCTTCCCCAGCGGTTGACCTTCTCGCCGTCTTTGCTGCATAGAAGGGTACCACCAGGTCCAGCCTGAAAGGACGATGCGGGTCCTCTACCCTTGTCATGTGAAACTGCACTATGGTTGTTGAAAGTTGAAATCCATCGCAAAATTCCCATGTCAGTCATCCCTGGCAACGAGGAATGTACAAACACAAACACACCAATCGTAAATACTGAAACCACCCACGAGTTGTGACAAATGCCCTGAGCTCAGCACCTGCAAATGGACACGGTGTTTGCCGATCATGTAGTCCCCTGGACCTGATTGTCTGTAAGAAAAGCATCACTTCATCACACAAGAGGGGGGGGTTCATACTTGAGGATTTTTTGGGTACCTGAGTCTTTGTGCCTACTACTCACCTCGAAATGATGGCACATCCGAATCAGTAAATTGGGCTCCATTCATATGTTTGTGCTGACAAAAGCTATCTGCACTGGTTCTTTCTCATTGGCAAGCGATGCAACTGAAATGCCTGCCCCTTTTTCTCAACCACATGGCGGTCATGGCAGCTTTGTGGCCACGTTTCGCTCATGATATTCTCAGTTCTCCATCGCCATCGGAAGTTCTGACATCTCTCGGTGGTGCTTCTTGTGTAAAACCATCACTTCCCAGATCTGCTGGAGCTCGGCATTCACCGATTTCTTATGATTTCTTGGCGTCCACGATACTTGCTGAACTCTTCGCATGGCATCATGTCAGGGGCAACCCTGGCCGCTGGTATCACTCATCCCTGGCGTCATTCTTGAAAGGCCAGGTCAGTAGCCTGAGTGGCGGATTCCCACGGCAGCATCATGCCAGCATAATGGCAGCAAAAGAATTTCATCCAATGTACACTCATGACTTTAACTGCTTCTAGAATGATCATTCATACCCTCAGGTAATCAAATGTGGCAATGGAAAATATCCTATAAATGGATGTTTTAATGAGAAAATCAATGAAAATCATCCAGAAATGGGGGATTTCCATGGCCATGTTTGATTGCCGGAGGGTATGCATTAAAAATCCTCATGCCATTGTCTGAGCATCAACAAACCACGGCAAGCACATTGCTGTGGCATCTTTTTGGAATCCCGTGAGGCATGGACCCACGGCGCTGGACAAAACTTCTTCTCGAAGAGCTTCATCCACAAATTGCAATGCGGAACCAGATTGATGGACTGCCTCAGCGATGCACAAAAAATGCACAAAGCCCTCAGCTGAGCAACTCATGGCGGACCACACGCAAAGCCCCCCAACACAATCCAACCATCGTCAAGTTTCACGTCAGGGAAGGAGTGAAACTGCATTCCAAGAAGAGAATGTCAAATGCGTGCCAAGTGAGAAGCTCCAAACAATAGAATCTATTGAATCTATGGTCTATAGCGAAAATACTACAAATGTCCATCCCAAACATCTCCACATGAAGTGTGATGGTCCTAATCTGTTTCAGGGGTCCCCCGTAAAATTATGGCAGCCTCTGCAGTTCGCCAGGACATAAGTGAACGGGGCAAATAGGAACTAGCCGGCCTTGTCCAAAAAACAACCCGCCAGCTTTCTGAGAACACTGCCATTTGTTCGAAGAATCTTTTTGGGATGCTTGAGTTTATTTTGGCATTTTTTGGCTTCTTTGTTGTTGGCTACAGATTATACAGTCACACAGAAACCTATCCAGTCCAATCCCACGAAGCTACGGCTGAAATCACTTCTCGATCAGCTCGCAAATCATCTGAAGCGAACTGTAGCGCCATGCAGTCCTGTCAACAAACAGGGATGTGGTGAATTTGGCATGGCATGATATCAATGATATCTGATGGACATATCTTGGTCGGAGATCCCATGATGCTGGAGACGCGTGAAATGGAACCGGGTGGAAACTGTTCATTGCGGTGCGAGTAAAAATGTGGAGCAAAGGACCGACTATAAGATGACTAAGGGACCCTTAAACAGCATCATACACCAATGAAACTGACTGAAATCAGAGACGCATATCTTGTATCATCATGTGATATGCAACTCTCCACAGCATTTTGACACAAGGAAACCTGTACGAAAAACCGACGCCTAACAGATCCAAAGCAAAATCCACCAATGAAGACTGTTCATTTGACAAGGTCCGTACGGGCATGAATACATATATGTGTTCTTGTTTTGGCTCGATCTCGAAGACCCACCTGCGCGACTGCTGCCATCACAATCTCTCGATCTTGCCTGCAGAATGCTTGGAGCCCATTCCCAAAGCCCCAATGTTCAATCTGAACTTCTCCAGCGAAAATGTCTACTCAATGTAGTCTTTCACAGCAAAGAGGCCCAGTCCGAAGAGAAACAGATTATATAGTCAATCTTGTATGTATGTCTAAAACCCCATAATATATTGGAATCTTTCTAGGGAAAAGGATGGAAAAGGATATCAATCATCAGTGAATTCAGGATGATTCAGGGGTGTTCAATGGTTTTTCCTAAATCTGCTATCATTTGATCATTTGCTATCTGTAAAGCAGAGTTACGGCTGCAAACCCCCACCTGTAGATCTCTTGCATTTCGCCAAGGCGACGCCAATCGTGTCGCACCGCTTTCAATGCTTCGTGGCGCTCCATCACTGCTCCTGGTGCAATACGTGTAAAGGTAGGAGGCATGAAACTCACCCAAGCTCTTACACTGAACCTGAATATCAAACAAAAAATATCTAACATTCTTTCACTGGTTGGAAAATGCATTAAAATGCTATGCTTGGAGATGGTTGGGAAACAGGTCACTTCTCCGGAGTGCATGCGCAGTGCAATAAAAGGGATGCTTTGAGCAGATCTACAACTCAATCGAATCACTCAGGTTGACACCTACATGAGAATCCAGATTGGTCATGATGACGTTTCCAGGTAGTTGCAATGAGAATCTAAGCACCCTGCCATTCATCTGTGCGGAAGTTTTCATGACAATCCGCCTGTTGCAAGATGTGCACTGAAGCAAACACACGGATTCACTCGGAACAGCCACAACATCGGGTCCTCCAGATATCTGTACTGCTGGAGGACAGCGTACCATGGCGATATCGTGAAGCCTCCCGGCCTAGGGAAGGCAATCGAAATTGATAAGTCGTGGACTGAGAAAAAATAGGTCCGGACCATCCGGAAGAGAAAGCGTTGATGTTTTTGCTTGAGGTTCAAAATCAAAGGTTGGTCTTAGATTCTATCTGATTGTATGATGTCGTAGACTGTCAGTAATAGGTATCAGATGGTGTCAGTTTGTTTTTTAGCACATCTGCCATTCAACATCCACTTCCCAGATGTTCCCACGAGATTTCACTCATTCCCCCCATCACCAATGGCTCCGTGCCTCCATGGGAAGAACCTCCGTCAGAAGCGCTGGATCTTCCAAAAGGTCCATCTTGTAAACCAAGCGTTGCTCTGATGGAAGGACTCCACAGATTGATTTGATCACTGCCTGAGTGCACCACAGCCATGATATGGAAGAAACATGGAGGTTTCCTAAAATGGGGGTACCCCTAAATCATCAATTTTTTTTAATGGGATGTTCCATTATAAACCATCTATTTGGATGAAAATGGAAGAACCAGCCCGTTTTGTGCCTTCACATCGCGTACACGCCAGGATGTCTCGGCCAACACATGGCACAGCTGCTCCTGGAAACTGAAAACTCGTAGCTGGAGCCTGGGCACTCGCTCTGAAAAGCATTGAAAACACCATTCCAATAATTTCCAATTTCAAGACCAGTGCTTTGGAACTTCGCTCTCAACAAAAAGATTCTCATAGACTTGAAGTGACAGAGGTCCTTTCTGCTACGTGTATGACGAGAGCTACAATTGAGATGACTGCTGTTTTCTCCGATCCACCTCATGTTTGTTTCGGTTGTTTCTTCGCTTGTGCGTGGAGGGTACAAGTACATCACTCTCACTTTGTGCAAAGCACTTGGAAATCGCTCCCGCTTTATTGGCAGAAACACAATACACCAACAATACAGGCGTAAACGAGCATGCCCCCATTGCAATGGGTCACAATGTCGTGGAAGAGTGCAAGCTCCAAGAAAGTTTACCTGTTAGCAAACGGAACTCCTCTTTGAATCCCAAACAAACCTGACGGACCTAAGTCAACTGCTGAGATGCGATGCATTTTGCGACAAGCTCAGCGCATGCTGTAAAGCCTTCCTCCATTCAGCGATGGTGTCGTCCTGGGGTGCCAGAGGTGGATCCGACTAGTGACTAGTGGCAGGGGGTCATGATATTGGTTGGTTAATAGGTATTTCCGTTGTGGCTTAATGTAATCCACGAATAGTCCGCTTAGAAAACCCCCTTGCATGAACCAATCAACGAGTGTATTTTGCATGGCTCACTTGAACGCAATGCATCTCTTGTCACTTCCCACCATTTCCCACCTTTCTCTGCTGGCACTATTTCTTGTGCTGATAAAAGCCACATCACGAACAAAATATTCTGAGCTCTGAGGTGCTGACTGATGCTCGCAGGGTAATTACTCGGGCTCCATGCCGGAGTTTCAGGCCTGGAAGATCTCAGCTATTTGCACCAATAACCTGAACCCCTGCAGAAGTACCTTCTATAATGTATCAAAATAAAAGGTCTTTTGCGCAAAAGGTGTATGGGTCTTTGCCCATAAATCCTGTGGATGCTTTTGGCTGTCATGACTTCCCAAAGCGTGGCCCTTTCCGCCCAACGCCCGGGCCAACCTGAAGGAATCCACTCCATGCAACTGCTGGAGATCATCGGAAATCGTGCCAAAGGCTTTCCCAATGGATGGCCATCGATGGCATAGTACTCAAAGGCATCTTTGCTCAAGATGCAATGCCTGAAATCCAGGCATAAAACCACAAGCCACGGAAACCCTGCACCAAAACTGGTGTTTGGGACCACAAAATTGGCCCAGAATTGCCAAGAATTGCCAAGATACCTTACCTCTGAACCTGCTTGGCGCACTACGGTCAGCTGTCCTTCGCATAGTACCACCCTGGCAGGACATCAGAAGTCGTTCCACTCTGAGAGAATCTGTTCGGGACCCGAGCTTCAAGACTCTGAAGTTGAGAACAACACTCCTAACTCCTAACATATTATATGATATTATATGATATGCTGATAATAATACAGTAATCATCATCATTACCACGATATTGTATATAGTACACTATATATTGGTACAATTATTGTACTGTTGTTCAAACGTGTTCAAGCTTTTATTCGGCACCGTCGCTGTGCCATTTTGGCATGTTTGAAATAAGACCAGTGCGCGTTTGACACCATGTCCCACATTGAAGGTATCCGTTGCTACGGTCTGCCTGGTCTCGGCAGACCAAAGTGCCCACTGGAACCTTGTTTTGTTTTTTTTTGAAAGACAACAAAGTAAGCTATACACTGTTTCCACACATGGCAATTAGAGAATCCGCCCAGTACTCAGTGATGATTCCTCCCACAGGGCCTCTTTTTTGCATGGCCTTGTAGGTTGCTTCTCATTCCATCATGGAATATCCTTCAAATGGTTTCGGCTCGATCGGAATGGATTGCTGAACACCGACTCCATTGCTGTCGTCGCAATGTTGGGCAACCAAAGACCCGAGGATCCTACACTTTTTGAACTGTGCACTGAGGAAACAAGATGCCAGGCCATAATTTCTTCTGGGATTGATGCCCCCATCATATCTACTGATATTATGAACAACTGAATCCCATGTATGATTACCTGCGTCCAAGTGATTTGCACTGAGGCTGTGAGCCAAAGAGTTACTCGGGCTGACCCTGGTCATGACATGTTGCGACCCAGATCCATGTGGGTCACCTCCAGCAGTGGCGCAGCTTGGGTCCCAGCCAAGACGACACACCAAACCGGGTGGAGTCATAGTCCCAGCGCGAAGCACTGCATGCAGGGCCCTCAAGGGGTTGATGTTTGCAGCTTTCAGGGTAATTGGGCAGCTGGCTGCTGCCAATAAAGAGGAACTAAGGGGATACAGCTAGAATCAGATTGACATGTCATGAAATAACCTAAACCTACATTACTGCATGACTTTGAATGCGTACATCGTCATGACATTGTGTGTCCGTGTGTTTGTCCTATGAAATATCCAGGTACTCCGTGGCTACTCCTTGGGACCCCCGACACATCCACGGAGTCGCTAGACACCTCCGGCAACATCACTGACCAAAAAACACAGCCTTCTCAGAAACTTCTCACTCACACCTGCACCTTCTTGACAACGTAGTCAGTGTGGAACATACAAGAAACACCAAGAGTCAACTATCAAAAAGTGTCCTGAAACCATCTGAAACCATCTGAAGCCATCTGAAACCATCTGAAACCATCTGAAATCTCTTCCCATATTGATCAGCCATCGGCTGCCTCCGCGCTGTAGACATGCTGTTTTCGAGCTCGGAGGGCCTCAAATCTAATGACTGGTCAGCCGGTCCACTGCGCTCTACGTTCACCGAATATGGAGAAAAAGTGTGTCAGATTTCCCAGAAGGGACCATCCCAAGATATGATAAACAATGCTCAAAGATATTCAAAGATGACTAAAGGATATTTGGAAGAGAAACTTAGATAAGGGTAACTCAACTTGTCATGGTATGTCCTGGTGGTCTTTGTGGTGGTGACCTGGTGGTGAGAATCGAAGTCATGTCGCATTTCTATGAAGGCAGCCTGTCCGGGCTGTAAGTGGCAACTCTGATAACAAGTGATAACTGATGAATGTACGCCAATGGCAAAAATGGCTAGATCTTGTTGTTTTTGCCATTGCACCACAGCTTTTTATCTACCAGTGTCTACCAGTCAGTCCACAACTAATATGTTATGCACATTCCAGTCTCTTGTGATTTAGGCATATTTAGGCCTTTGGGGAATATTTACTTCTCGAAAAGCTTGTCAATCCAAGGCGCCCTGTACTGATGGTCTGTATTTGGCTGTCGTGGCTTGAGAGATTTGAGAGCGAGGCTGCGTCCAATTCAGGGATCATCTTCAGAATCGACTGGACTTCTTGCTTTGCCGCACGCGTCTGCAAAGCGACAGCACATTGCAAATTGGGCCGCGCATGAAGTTTGCCTATCAGCCACAAGTTTACCGCTGTTTGCAAGTATAGTACATTCAACCTTCTGAGTTTGGGAACATACCCACATTCCGCTTGAGTATTTCAGTAAATCACCTCCAGGACCCAAGTATGGAGTTCAAAGAGAGCAGAGCAGCCATGGCCTCTTCTGACACATGTGTCTTCAAGGCCTTTTCCATGAGGCAAATTGGAAGAGCAGGAACTGACAAAGATCTCTGCCAAAAAACAAACAAATACGGCGCGAATGTTGAGCTAATTTTGAAAAATATGAAGACTTCCTCACTTGACAAAAACATGAGCTAATCCTCCATCTATATAATCATTGATCGCTTCTTGCTTCCCTCTTGGCTGATGTCATGTCTGAGGCATCGGCAGCGCAATGATCCGCGGCCATGAAACCTGCGAGGCCAGTGTGGGTCGCTGGGGCCAATGTAGCAATGAAATCACTGGACCTGTGCCCTGAGCAAAAGTATTGCGACTACCTGAAAATGGAAAGGAAATGAAAGGAAATTGTGGGGCGCTGGGCCATGTGTCTTTGACTTATAAACATCTTTAGAGCTTTAGAGTCGAGTAAGTAGCCCTATGTAGCCCTGTAGGCATCCATTGCATGGTTGATAAATTCCCTAGCGCTCCGAAATGAGAAAAACAGAACCAAAGCGCTCTATGCATAGTTGTAAGAAGTGGACCGCAAGAACATGCACCAACATTGAAATTGCAAAATTGGGCGTCCCAATATCTGATGGTTGGTCATCATGTTCCCATTAAATTGCCATTTTGATCCATTTTGGGGTATCCCCAAGCACAGAAATTCCTGCTTTCCTTTGACTATTGTGTCCTTATGAAAGGCCCGCGTTGCCGGGAAGCACCGGGCCTTTTTGCTCTTTGGCGACAGCATGTCGTAGCTCTTCGATGTGCTCACGCAAAAGGCCCTAAACGTTGCAGGCCATGGACATCAGCTGAGACTGTGCCGACTTGATGCAACTCTGATGTTCACCTACCGGTTCCAAGCGGCGTCACTGCCAGCATCACAGCCATCTGTTCTTTATCTCGACCCTGGAGCCTTTGATTTGCTTCCTCTCTGGAAAGGTTGGCAGGGAACAGATCTGCCACTGCCAATCATGCTCGGTAAAGGTCAAGTTTGGGTACCCGAGCCCCATCGTGCACAGCTTGTTTGTCATGCTGCTCCATCTGCCCCTTGCATTCTGGAAAAGGGTGAACCGGGACCAGCACATTCCTCTTGCTGCAACCTTTTTTGTTTGACAAGAATCCATAGACATCTGCGCAGATTGTCCAAACAAATGATATCAAACTAAATGATGAGAAATGATGTATTCAATTGTAGCTGCTGACACCGTTTCACAAGTGCTCGGCTTGCACACCAAACGAACTTCCAAGTAAATGGGTCTCATGTCAAAGGGACTCACAAAATCCTGACCAAAATCGCGCAAAAATCGACATCTGCGTGTGACCGTGGCCTGTTTCTGCCTCAGCTCCTTCTCAAAAAGATGGACGCGGTGCTGGAGCGATGCTTCTTCCTGAAACTGGCATGATTTATAGTTAAGCCAAAGCAGATTCTACTCCACTTGGGGCCCCCGAACATATAGGGTTTATTGACATGGGGGATCCCCAAAACCATGGGTTTCAATACTAAAATGGTCTAATGACTTGGATGATTTGGGGTACAGTACCCCCATTTTTGGAAACCTCCATAGATGGAGATTTTCAGCTACCATTGAGGCAGGCGCCGCTTCGAGGCGTCGAGCTTCTGCGGCCACCTGGTTCGACACGACAGGGAAACAAATGCCAATTGCTAGCCATGGATCATTGGATCATGATTCATGATGATTTGCTGATTGGAAGGTTTTTCAGAACGATACAATTGCAATCAATTTTACAACTGCAACCCAACATAACTTGGGGTTGATATCCCAGTCGTAGACCGGTAGCTGGGATTATAACTTATAACATCTTGTAACCCTACCATAAAGATCCATAAAGCAGGGATTCGTCACACAGTGGGATATGTCTCCAACAATCGCGCTGTGCCCGGGAGATCCCGGGAGTCCTGGTCTGCTCGACGTTGAAAGTTTGCATGCTCCTGCAGTCAAAACACTGATCACCAGCTGTACATCCTGGGTCATCCTGGGTCATCCTGGGTCATCCTGGGTCATCCTGGGTCATCCTGGGTCATCCTGGGTCATCCTGGGTCTTTCGGTCTTTGAGTCTTTGCCTAAGTTTAACGTGGAACGTAATAATGGCATTGGCATATAATGGCCATATCCAAGAGGAAATTAAAAGCAGGTCCCATCTTTGGGCGTTGATGGAAGATCTACTGTAGGGGGTTAATCCTTGGCCACGCCCCACCCCATGCAGCTGTAGCCCCTCGGATGTCCTGCCGCTTCGTTTCCAGCAACTTGGTGGTCTCTTGCAACCGCTTGGCCTCCTGCCAAAGAGACCCGCTCCAATGTGCAGCAATGGGTTTGGGAAAAGCTTTAACAGTGTCCATAAGTGGATATTTTCTTCAAAATGTGAATATTGAACATGGACACACACCCAATCAATCACTTTGTGATCTATGATCTTTTGCTTCCTGTGTTTGGGCCCCACCCAACTACGACAGCCCAGTCCCGCTGCGACAAGGTACTTACCAAGCCGAGTGAATCTGCAACCTGGAACGAAGATGATGTGAATCCAGTTTCTCCTCATTTTTGTCTTCTCAGCACAACAGCAGCCCAGCTGAAGAAGCCGCAAATGCGTTCGTATCGTTTTATATCCTATGCAGCCCACCACCACGCCATCCCATGCTCTCACAAACAAGAATTACTGTAACAAAATATGACCACACATGGATAGCTGTGTGCTCAGCACCAAGACTTGCCTGGCTGACGCCACTTTCAGTGACAGCTTCATGGCCTTTTTCCACCTCCCGGGGGACGAAGGGTTCATCAAAGCTGGTGAAATCCATTGGAACTTTGAAAAGACTTCTCTGCACAAGTCAAAATCATCGAGCCCAAATGCGGCCCTTGGTCCAAGCCCACCATCTTAGAAGGCTCGAAAGAAAGGGCTCGAGTTTATCACGTTCACAAGTTGTATCTTTTATTGAAAGTTGAGGCGAACCTTGTGTAATCATATCGAGGTCCTCAAGTCCTGCTCATTCTAGTTGAGACTATGCACTATCTCGGTACCTGGATGAAAATCGGAAAAAAAACAAGAGTGAAAATCCTGTTGTCTTGCCTGCCACCCCATTTTTGGAGTCTTGACGGGGGACATCAGGGGACCCACAGCATCCCACAGCCACATCAAAACGGCCGCTATTGCCTTCTGCAGTTTCTTGTGCAAAAGTTCGGCAATGTCACCACTCAGCTTATGTGCCTTTGAGGAAGATGTGTCTGTTGAAGATGCAACCCAAAAATATATCCAATTCTTTAAAAAATAACACGGATTGAGCCTTCTTCAAAGACTTCGAAGCTTTTTCCCGCTACTTCCCCTGAGATGCAAACCTCCGAGGTGGAATTCTCTTTGGCGGCATGCAGCCCACGCATCTCCACGTCCAGGTGCAACCTCAAAATCGATTGGAAAAAAAGAAGGTTGAACCATGTTGAACCATGTCGGACCTCACCCAAACTCATGTTAACTTTGCTGTAGTCTCAACATGTCAATATTGTCACTGCCCGGAGATGTTTGGAGTACATGACTGATTATCAGTGATTATTTGTGTCCATTTCCAACTCATTGGTGCCTTTTCTGCGTGACCATCATCTTGAGACTTGAAAGCCCCACATCCTTCTAGGAACCCAGTGCCAGTGCCACTCCCTGCTCCACAATCCACATCAAATTGTTCCAGCTGGTGCTTTCGTTCACTCCCGGTACCCTGGATACCATCCCACACATCTACAGACGTATGACATGTTGGGATGCCACGCTGGTGAGACTCCAGCTCTTGAGCTCGATGTCTCAATCTGCGAATGTCCTGAGCCAATAACAAAAGAAAGCATCAGTCATGTTACCCTCCCGTAATCAAACATGGCCATTTCAAATCAACGATAAATGGGAATTTGATAATCGGTAAATGGTGGAGTTGTCATTGCCATGTTTGATTACCAGAGGTTAACATGTTAACTCTGTCTACACCGTCTCTGGAGATCGCTGAAACGTTCCTGGTCGCGTTCCCACAGCAAACGCTCCATGTGCCTCAAAGATCAGCAGGTCAGAATGGTCAGGGACATCATGATAGAATAATAATATACAGCTATGATACAACATCAACAATGTTCAGAGGATTCGAGCCCTCATATCCGAATCTAGGAGATTCAGCATGCAATCGCCAAACGGCGCATAGATCATCAACAGCTTTGCTTCATCGCCATCGTCATCATTGTCATCATTGTCATCATCGTGATGCATTGTGATCATCCACGAGTTCATTTGCTATAGAGACCACAGGAGTCAGCCTGTTTTGCAATTGGCTGAAAGTGATTCACGGATCAACCATTGGAACGACTGTCCATCCCAGAGTTTTTTCGCCAATCTGAGCGATCCACTGAAGCTCTTCTTCAAGCTTCACTCGCTCAACACCACCTCGCTCAACACCTGACGAGAGGCAAACAGTTTGGACATCTGCAGCTGTAACTTGTAGTTCTTGTTGGGAAAAACTATATATGATAAAGAAGTCAGCAGGAACTGTGGTGCAATGTGAATCTTCGCCCCGAGTAATAACAAATATGAAATATGTGTATAATTGATTGTAATTGTGTATATATAATTGGTGATATATGATTAATTATTTATCCATCATATCCCACACTATCCAATGGATCTCTTCCAAGATTTCGTAGGACGTAGGATCTCTTCCACCGTCCGAGCCGCTCCTGCGGAGAGCAAGAGTTCTTGCCGCTCCGCATGCGCGGTGAGGCGTTGCGTCGCTGAAGTCGTGGCCTGGACCATGGGAAAATCACCATCTTTAATAGGTAAACCATGGTAAACCATGGTAAATGCAGAGTAACTCATCTTGAAATGGCACATGTTCCATAGCTCTGATTAGTTTTTGTTTAATGACCAGAGGGTAAATGCCATGAAACCACCAATTACAGTGGTTGTTTTTCCCGCCTCTTTTGCCAACTGCACCCGCAAACAATCAAC
Organism: Symbiodinium sp. clade C Y103; assembly: GCA_003297045.1. Classification (NCBI taxonomy): domain Eukaryota; class Dinophyceae; order Suessiales; family Symbiodiniaceae; genus Cladocopium; species Cladocopium sp. clade C. Next base: position 217,803 of record BGPT01000559.1, on the reverse strand, counting down.
TCTGGAGACTACAAATGGCGTAGCAAAATCATGAAAAAGGTGCAAATATCGATGGATTGAAGGAATCTTGCAGGAAATCCTGGTTTTCACTATAGTGTACAATATACGCAGATACAGTAATAGAATGAAATAGATATATTGATATATTATATATTGATAGATATGTTTTTTTCCCTTTCCTGTAGGTTTACATCCTCTGTCTAAATAGCATCGCCTCACTGGCCACATGCAGTTCACTCTCCACGTCTCGTAGTTTGTGCTTCAGGCGATGACCTTGGAAGCTCTGCCACCGACTGTGTCTAGTGTCTTGTTCTGGTCCAACTCACCAAATGTCTTGATCTACTTGGAATAACAGGAATTCTGCATGACCATCCAGAATCCAATATTGCCAAGATGAAGTCTTGGATGCCTATGCCTTTGCTCCAAATGGGGAGATTCAAGGCAGCCAGAGAGTGTATACTGATGGGCATGCAAACTGGGAGCCGATCACATTGCCATATTTTTCCACAATTGATACTCTTTCTCGTTATCGTTTTCTGTTCGTTCAACCACCTCTACATGCTGCCTGTTTGGTGATATCATCGGATCACGTTCACAAAGGATATCTTGCTCACATTTTCGTTTGTTTCCCTTTGTTCGTTTTCAGGGGTCGTAGCAACATCGTAGAGGGAAGCGACCAGCCACCTGAACTAACGTGGCATCAATGGCCTTTGATATGCCAAAACAAAATAAGATTTACACCACGGACCATGGACCACCATGCTAAATTTCCCCCATTGGAACTATATTAGTGATCATCCCCAGAACTTCACCTCCAAGCCACTCTCCCGCTGCACATCTGCCAGTTGAGCCTTGAAAACCAGACTCGTGCCGATGCTGATGAGTTGGCCATGAATTATAGTGAATCATCGTGAATTATCCGTCCAGTACACTGTGCCAATTGGGGTCAAACTCGAATGAGCCAACCTATCTTTGCACCCCATCCTGGCGAGCCCGACGCCTTCAGAGCCTTCGCCTCCACATCTTGAGCTGCGAGCACCGCCTGAACAGTTCTGCCCAGACACACGGTGACGGGTCAACCTCCCATACAATAAAGTAAAATGTATATAGAATATTATGGAATATTATGTTAGAATGTTGTGGAATTCTATATATACATAATGCTAAAACATCCTGAGCGGCTTGTGACTAGCACATTTGGGCAAGATATTGCAAGATATTGCAAGTATCATCAAGTATCAAGCAAATCACCTTTGACTGCCTTGCGACAATGCCTCGCCCACTCGTCACCGCCATGTAAAACCAACAGCTGTGAGAGATCGCTGTCAGGGAATTAAGGGGTCGGAACTAATTCACCCCCATGTGTAGCGATCAAATGTGATCAATATGCAGAATTAAAGCAGTTGATTGCTGAACCCACCCCGTCTTCCACATGCAGAAAAGTGCAGAAAACATGGATTTTATCTGTGTGAACCAAAACTTGATGCAGAATCTGTACGGCATCTCGCTCCTTCAACTCGTGCGAGTCACGAGGAAGGGGTGGCGGCAAAGAACGAGGAACAACCCCTGAAGGTACGACCTGGGGCGGATATCACTGGCCAACCTTCTTGAAAGTTTGTTGGTGAGAATTTGGTGCACCAAGAAGGCGCTCAAGTTGTTTTTGTAGGGCTAGACTGACTAATCCGACTCCGACCCAACCTTCAAACTCTTAGCTTGCCAGGGAGCTCTGCAAATACATCAGTGAAAAGCATTCATGTGTCACATGCAGGCGCCATCATTGAGTCTGACACGGTTAAAGCCATCGAATTCAGAAGATCAAAGCCATCCGGAGCATTGGAATTGGAAAACCTTAAGAGGCATATCCAAAACAAAACAAAAGACGTGCCACTTTGAGTCAAACTATCCTTGGCGAATCGGTCTTGATTTTTGGCTTGCTGAATAGAGATGTGTGAGATGTGCCTCATATATCTTAGCTCTAATGATGAAAACTCTTGGTGATCAGACAAATCCGACATGTGAAGATACAACTTCCTGTCAATCCTGTGTCAATTTCTCGCGCTTGAGCGTTGAGCGGTTCATTGTTTGGATACCAACATCTAACGACTTCTGCTAGACTCACACCATTGTGAATCTGTGGATCCAAATCGGCAATAGCATCCCGTTGGTCTGCCTGTGCTGTTAGGTCAGGACAACCACTTGCAGGTTTGTCTGAACATGTGGCACACCAAAGTCTCCTGGATGATCATCATCTTTCATCATCTTTCATCATCTTTCATCATCTTCCCATATTTTCCCAGACTGTTCCCGAAATTTCGCATTCAGAGTGCCATAACTTGGGGGTTCCCATCCTCCAGTTCTTCCCTGGCCCATCTCCTGGGCACTGAGGTGCCAAAGGGTTCCCTCTCGGATGGGAACCCCCAACAAGGGCTGATCCGGAGAAGATGAGTACCTGGAGCATCCCAGTGGTGCATCAGATTCATCAGAATTGACTCAGCCAAAACCATACCAAAGCCTCCATGGGACAGTGAGAACTCTGATTTTTCTGGGAGTTGAGAAGTGAATTGCATGATGAACTATATGACAAATTATGAATGTCTGCTGCATGCAGCCTTTTTTATTTGTGGGAGAACATCGAATGTCTTTTCCGAACACTCAGCCACACTCAAACCCACCCATCAACTTAAACCTGATAGATCCTGATAGTAGTTTATAGTTCTTCCAACCAAAAGCTCAAGATGACTTGGGTTTCTTCTGAAAATATAATGCCCCCAAAATCCAATGTTTACTCATCATTTTCCCCACAGTTTCCTTCTGAAAATGGCCATTTGGGGGGTATCCACCATTGACAAAACCCATGGGTTGCGGGGCGGTGGGGCACGTCTGGACATTCTGCACCTTGGAAGGTGGTGGACCTTTCGGCACTCGAAGTTCCATGGCATCTTCGAAGTCAGAGGCCGCCAATGGATGAGGCTCCACCGGCCTCGACATCGAGGAGGGGTTGATGTTGTTGGGATAGCTGGAGATATATTTGGGGATCCGACTTGTGGATTCTTTGCGATGGATCCTCCTCACCATCACAGACCTTACAGCTGCAGGGGATGCACAGCTGCCTGGCCCAATAGCTGGCTCCGCCCGATGTGACTGTGGCTCCAACGCATCCTGCGAGCAAGCCTCGGCAAAGACCGAGTACTGCAGACAAGGCAGCTGATGCCACAATGCAAATCATGATAATCCATCTATTTGGATGTTACATGATGTTACATATTTTACACAATGTTACAGTAAGTAACCAAATGGAGACTTCAAACGTCTCCCAGGAATTAATAATGGCAAGGCAATGACTTGAAGATACACATGTTGCTGCTGAATGGCTGAGCATGGCAGCATCCCCAACTGCGCCGCTTCGGGTCTGTGGTGGCTGATCTGTGTTTCATGTAGTAGGGCTTTACTGGAGTTGCCAACGTTCAAAATCCTGTTTCTGGAATGAAACACAGAGCATGTGGCACGAATCACAATGTTCACATGCTTTGCTTGTATCTGCTTGTCCGTTCTTCTTTTGCGCAAGTGGAACCATTTGCCTTTGAAGCCAGGCTGTTCAGGATCAATCGGCACTACAGAATCTGGGTCTCAATAATTTAGACCCCGGTCCATGATTCGCACTCAGCAGCTAGATTGCAGTGTCATCGTTCTCACAGTTCTTGTCCAAATCGAAAAGACCTTGTCTTCCCACACGTTTAGTGTCGGCAGCATTGCTCAGTTCATGAGGTCAACATTGGTCGACGCCGGAAGCGGAAAAACACGCAAACACTTGGGATTGGGTGAAAGTGGGTATACGGATGTATCAAGTATACGGTATGAGTCAGTCCAATTTGTTGATGCGCCGGTGAACAACCAAAGATTACACAACATTACACAATATGATATTCTGTTGGGATGTTCATCTCCTTGATATCATGGTGTTTGCTCTTGGCGCATGCGAAGGTGGGGCCCATATGACGGTGGGTTATCCAGGACATGCCAGGACACGAGGATCTGAGACAAGAAGAGACCAAACAAGCTCCAAGAAGGATAGTACACAGCAGAAATTTGGTCCTGATTCATTGTTGATCTTTCTATTGATTCGATACGTAACCACATGTAACCTCTATTTTCCGCTATGAACCCTCTTACACAGGCCCGGTTGCCACTTGCAGCCACGGGGTGACCTTGTGTCAAGTCCCACAGGTTTCCTTTTGCTGCTGGAGTTCCGCATCCACTTTGGCCTCCGCAGTTTGCGGCTGCCTGGGTGACCAACTACAGCTGCTGCCTCGACAAATTAAAGGCTGAATTCGGGGCGCCTGAACTGGACATCCTGCTCTGGTGACAACACGGCCAGCTCAGCTAAACAGGTTGCACATGCGAGTCGCAATGCTCTGGTCATGTCGGTCATGTTGCTGCAAAGCCCTTGATGGTGATACAGTTCTCTTTCCAGGATCATGATGACTATGAGATTGTGATGATCGAAATGTGTTCAGAAAATTGCAATATCAATAGATAGTATATGAATATGATAGTATCATAAATCTGCTGGTGATTCCTGTGATCGTCATCAATCACTCGTCATATCAACATGGTTCCGATATGTTCCGATTGTTTCACTGCAGCCGATGAAACGTGCCACCCCCTGCTGGCTGTCTAGATCCTTTCAATATCCAAATGTTTGTTCTTGTGGCAAGCACAATGAGCTCAGCGTCGTCCAATGGGACAAAACTTCAGCATCTCCTGCAATGGGCGACTTGAAAAAGTTGGAGTTGTCAAACACCTATACTTAAGAATTGTTATACAATCCAAAGATATTCAACACGTGTCAAAATCATTCAAAATCGTTGAGCTACACCTCGAGAACATCCAGTACATGATACGCTTGAGCACATCAACAGCCAGTGCCTGTCGCGTCGCAAGTTCCGGATGGGGAACACGCAACCTGCGATGGCAATTGTGCTGCACAAGAAGGGGAGTCTACTGGCCAAAGTTGGGGTGTCGTCCGATTTGGGACGTACAGGGTTACATACAAGGAGTTGCAGAAGATGACTATGGTTTTTCCCCCTCATATCCCATCATCTACTAATTATTGTAAGCTGACGCTTGGTGAAGTTTAGTGTGAATCCTGCATTGAGCAACTCGCCAAACCAAGGTCACCCTTCCCATCCCAGCCTTCCCAGGCGGGCCGATGCAGGTCGCTCAGTCTCGGCAAAATCGAATTGATTTCAGACTGCTTGCACTGGTTGCCCGCTTGGAACCACCATACATCTGACATCCATTGGGTTGCCGACATCACTGGCTCGAAGCCGAGGTCCCTGGGACAAAATGGGATGGTTCATTTAGTCATTTGCCAGCTGGTTTGATGTTTACCAGGATATAGCAGGATATTGGGGTGTTGGCCCATATGGCATAATCCGGGTCCGGGAGAATACCCGGAGTTCATGATACCTGGTGCAATGTTTCGTCTCAGCTGGTGCAGGATCTCAGAGCATGAGTGTCAACGGGCCATCCATCATCCACCAGGAGGCTTCCTAAAGACAAATGCAGTCAAAGAGGTGTCATCCATGATTTATCTAAAATGTTGCCAATGATTTGCCAATGATTTATGACTTATTGTGAGAACATTAAAAGGATCATTAGGCCATTCGGGGATTTCAGTCCTCCAGACCAATGGGCAGTTCATATTTCACCACCCATTTTGCCTTTTATGTCCTTTTGTCTATTAACATTTAACCACACATTTTTTTGGGTGGTTGGATGAGGTATAACTGGTATAACTACCCAAATCACATCACCATCAGCTTCACCTGGGAGGCCCCGGCTGCATCCCGCGGCGCATAGCCAAAGGTGGCCGTGGGAGCTCGCCGTTGCTTCAGACCCGCTTCGCAACTGCGAGACGTGGCGAGAAAAGCGCGACGCAACGGGGGGACCAGGTGACCATCCAACGATGTTCGGATCATTCGAATTCATTTGGCCATCTATGGATCATTTATGGATTTCAATGTCTCTCAAAATCCCTCAACATCTCTCAACAAAGATGCTCTGATCTCTTGGGCATTTCGGGAGAGTAAAACCTAGAAGTAATGTGTTTTGCGGGTTGTTAGTTGTACAACAAAATGGGTGGATGCGATTGGATACTGGGGGTAGTGAAAATTTTGATTCCCATCCCAAGATCGTTGTTTCTTCCCTGATAATATATCGCGCAAATGCGCAAAGAATGCGCGACATGCAGTTTGAACTCCCTCAACAACGCACTTTTTCTCCGAGACCTTTCACTTCAAACGCGGCACAGGGAGCTAAAAACAAGTACAGGGATGACTGCGCACTTTTGTGTGTGACGTCTCACCAAATGAGAGACAAGATTCGCTCACTGTATCTCACTGTATAGCAATATGTTACTGTATCTTGCGGCAAACTAACAAACCTGACGAAGGATGGAAGACTGAGGAGGCACTTCATGAACTCGTGAATAGAAACGACAGCTTACTTCAAAAGTGCAATGTCAAACCTGACCATTCAGCACGGCTTTGTGGATCATCCGAATGTTCAGAAGAAGTCCCAAAGCCACGTAGATCAAGCAAACCTGACTGAAGGACTCTACACAGGGGACTTTGACTTGACTAAGCTGCCCCATTCTCAAACACAGTTCGAAACAAACTGACAAACAGACAAATACCTAACAGGAATGCCAATACTACTGTTCATCATCTTCTTCTAGCCCAATCAAGCGAGGACATCCCAGCAAGAAGTACAGTACCAATCCGAATACGGCAAACCATACCTGTTGAATGTGATCCCAATCCCAACCTCCAGCAGTTTGGTCACAATACTTCCCGGAATGTGTTTTCATGATTTTTCATTTTTAAACTAAAGAGGTGTAAATGTAAACATGTGTAAACTGTCCAAAGCCTCTAAGGCGCCAACTCCAAACATTCCGAAGACGCCCAAATGTTGCGCTGCAGAACTGGTGGAATGTTTCAAGTACTCATCTCCAGTTGCCTCACTTTCTCACTTGCGGAATATCCTGGATGCACTGCACATCACGAAGTACTTCCTTTCAACATCTGAGACTGGTGAGAGATTGGAGACTCAACCGCTTTTCAAATCTTTCTACTCTGCGGATCTATACAATCCACAAAGATCCACAAAGTACATGACAACACTGAGAATATGAGAACTGGTGCCTAAAACGTGACCATCCAGTGGCGCCAGTGGCATCGGTGGCCGATGGAATCTCTGAGGGCCAGGCCCAGCAGTGACGGTGGGAGAAAGGGATACTTGCATCGCAGTCTTCGAAGACTGCTCCCTGGCCAGCCGTGGGAAATGATGTGGGGGGTAAAACATGTTGGAAACCAAGCCTGATTAATATGATTAATACAGATATACATTCATATTGATATTGAATATATTGTTATTGTTACCAATTAATGATGTTTGATGCCAAAATGTTCATGCCCATGCCACATTGAAACCTCATCATCCGCTCATGGCTGGCTGCCAGCTGCGCCTTGTACAAGCTAGTCTCGAGAATACTCATGGCCCACATGATGGGTGAGCCATAGTAGAATGGCCTGTCGGCAGGGTCCCTCCAGGGTTGATTGGTTCTCATCAACCTTATTGAATCATTATTATTGTGTCATGCCAAAATTATCGATTGATGGTAAAGACAGTACGTCCTGTACATTCGACACATACATATAACATCATATAACTTAATCATGACTCCTCATGAATGTACAATCAGTGTATGCAATGTAGATATCCCATTCATGACCCTGGATGATATGACAGACTATCAACACGATCAACACGTCGTGTACCTCAACTCTGAGGCTCCGACTTCCAAAGCAACGGGATCTGGTTGTAGGGGATGACATATCCTACGGAAGTCAGCTGGGTCAACAGGTCAGCCATGGCCAGCCATGGCGTTTCGTGCCTGAAAAGAGGGTCGATGGGATGATCAACGGCATCAACACCTGAGGCATTCTGACTTGTCGGATCTGGAATGAAATACCACGCTACACCACATTAAGAGTCTTGGAACCCGATGAATAATGAATGCCACAAGCTGCCACAAGACTTCTAAGTAGGATCAGCGCATGCAACTGTCTGCTTTCTCTAAAAATCATAGCTGCAGGAAATGATACAACATCGAAAGTCGGAGGAAGTGATGCTCTGAAATGTCTGGGCCAACCCATTCAGCCAGTTTCAACTCTTGCACTGCTTCTACATGCTATTACAACATATTACAACCTTCCCTTCATGCCAAAGGACAGATCTGTTGCCGTCAGCATCACGTGTCTTGGCACCAACCTCACTTGCATCCCACACCATGTCCAAGCCCTCCCGGCTGTTTTTACAATTTAGCTTGCAGCAAGTCATGGTTTACTTTTTGATAGTTTATGATACTTGATTGCTGCACATCACATTTTGAGCCATGTGGCAAGAAATTGGTCAACGGCCAAAACCGTGGTACAAACTGGTCTCAATGTCCAACAGGACCCGCGCAGCACCGTGCATCTGCAGGTCACTGCCAAGTCTCCCAGGAGTCGAGTCTGCTGAGTTTCCAACAGCCGAACCAGCCGCACAGGCTAGGAGCAGGACCTACCCATGGACTCATCGCAGAGCTCAGAAGTACCAGTACAGCGGGAAGTCTTGCACTGAGGTCATGGCCATGAAAGAGGTCATGACAAACACCTGGGAGGTCGCAATTTCCAAATCAATGTTTTGGATAGGATGAAAACTATGGAAGACTGATGAAACCAAACAGAAATGGAGGAAAGTGAAGACATGAGAAGACTGATTCACCAAAGTTGATTCAGCTCCCCAGGGTGTGCATTTCAGTGACTTCAGCAACACAAGTGCTGTATCAAGTCATCATAAACCGAGGCACACCAAAGCGATAGAATTCCAAAGGCATACCGACCAGCCTCAGGAGAATTCGCTGACCAAAATAGGGTGAACCTGGTCGAAAAAGACCTTATATTGGTCTTGATCATCTTGGCAATCAAAACACTTACGTTTCCCTGTCTGAGTCTTATGGTTGGTGTATTGCTATTCCCATAATTGATCAAAACGATCTCCATCAAACCAAAATTCCCGCAAAAAACACCAACCAACGTGTGCGGCGACGCAGACCTTGATGCTCAGGTCCCTGCAAGTAGAGTGGAGTTGCCCACGCCTAAGTGTGTCTGCTTCGATGTCCCTAGAGATTCAGATCCATATAGGTCCAAGTCTTCCAGTTTCTACCAAAGAGCACTGCACAAATCATTCGACAAATCCCAGAAAGTCGTTGGTTTGGTTTCCTTGCAAACATGTTCAAATAACACAGTCTTGATGAGATTGCAAATCTATTTTGTAGCGCCCGCCATCCACATTGAATTTACTTCAAAAACCATCCACGGTATGCCAATTTGAGGTGCCAATTTGAGGTTGCTGCCAGTGTCCATGGGACTTGCATGGCCAAAAAGCCAATGTAGTATGCCCTCAGCCCAGTGCTTGAGAATTGCACAAATCACAGGAGGAATCCACGGTACGCCTTCGAAAAAAATATGACCCGGCATCTCAAGTGATATATCCAGTGTACCGAAGCAGTCCAACTTCAACCCACAACAACAAAAAGCAAACAGTGGCACCAGCACCACAAAGCAACACAGTGGAGCTCTGTTGCCAGCCTAACATTGTTTCCACTTCCGAGAAAGTGCTGGGGCAATGACAAATAGTAGGGCGTGACCTTCAGAGCAAATCATCCAGCTGTTGCTGTGGTCAAAACACCAAAACCTCATCCTGCATTGGTCAAGTGCTTGCCGCAAGGCCTGGTAGACGCCATCGTAGTATTCGCCTGGGGCAGCAGGTACAAAGAAACATAAGAAACTCTGGAGAAGTCACTTGAAAGGCAAAGAATAATTTTATCTAAATTATTGAAAATTAGAGCGGATGTAATGAAACCACCAAAAGGTACCTATAAAGGCATTTGCCCATGCCTGCCCGATCCACCATCTGTGTGAAAACTCTTCAAAATTGTCACTGCCACGCCACATGTGTCTACAGATAGGCTGATGGCAATCCAAGAACGCGCAAGTTACATGAAATCATGAAACGCACAAGTTGCTGGAAAGATCCGGCCACAGGCAAGCAGGAGTACTCTAATTGCAATGTTCCGAAAAAGTTGGATGAATAGGTGAGGATGCAACAAAATACAACAACCACAGACGTGCAGCTTGTGACTATCCCAACTGCTATGCTGCAGAGCTGCGTTTCAGGAGGCCCTTGGTCTGCTGAAAAGTTGCAGCTCCTGTCAAACTGGCGGTAAAAACAAGAACTTGCCATGGCATCAATGTCTAGTAGCCGGTTTGGTCGCCAGAAAGCACTAGGGCTTTTGGATCTAAAAACTGATACACTTCCAGTGTCCAAAACATCCAAACCCTTCCACCCAGCACAGTCACAAAATGATGAACACAAGTAAAAAAACAGCTCCTGCGTAGAAGGATTCAATCAAAGGGTTCTGCCTCGGATCAACTGCTGGGGCACTGGAACAAGAGGTACAGGAGGATGAAGCGGCTAGCGTTGTGAGCAGCAGCAGAGTAGCACCGCCTTTTTCGCTCGTTGAACGGGGCATCAAGAGACTTTGTCTTGTCGCAACCCTGACCTTGGAAGCAATTTTTTGGCAGCGTCTGATTGCAAGACCATCGATTCTGAAAGCCCCTGTGAGGAAGCAAACAATCCTCTCATGCATGCACAATGTGTCAAGGAAAAATACCCAATCGTCTGATGATATTTGGTGACAATACAGGTCAAAAGTGGTTGCGCAATGACAATGGCACAAGTCCCAAGAAACATACATAGCAGTTGATCAGTAGATTAAGCGGTAGAAGTCATACAAAATGATAAAATCAAAAGTCTATGCAGCGGCAATGCAGCGGTTCATCCTTCTCATCTTCAAGCCACCCACAACTCAATCCACGATCGATCCTGCTAAGGAGCAACCTTTTGCAGCCTCGTAGGCCCACAGACGAAAGCTCCGATCGTGCAGACCTTCCTCATCCTGGGCCATGCCAGCCATGTCATGAGCCCCAAAGACCTCATTTCTATTCAATGAAATCTGACTTCGCAAGCTCTGGAGACATAAGCCATCAGAAGCCACTATAATAATCTAATATAATTTAATATAATCTATACATGATATATTATTCAAGTCGGCGCTGCTCAAGAATACTTTGGCAGCACTGCTGTGTTTCTGTGTTTCTATGGCCCACAACATCACCAAAAAAAGATGCTTTCAGCGACAGGCAAGTGTCCTTTGATCCTCCCTGATTTCCTGTCACCGACCAAAAGTCACCTATTTACGATGACCCCAAAGGGTCCCACATGACCAAAAGTCGGCCACTGGGGTGCCAGACATATAAGGCCAACAGCTCCTCAATCATCTGCAGCTTTTCACTCTCCTCCAGGGACTCCTCTACCTCATATGCCAAGGTGGCCATTCTGCTACGCCTGCAGAGGATTGCTGCGGCTGTCCCAAGAATGGGATGTCTACGGGCGTCTCTAACAGTTAACAGTAGGATACAAGATGATTTTCATTGATGTTGAATGATGTTCACCAATTTTTGATGTTTTGGAAGTTGGAAGTACCTCTTTTCTGTGGGCTAGAATCACAATTCCATCATTGCTGTTTACGGGCAGCCCAGTAATCATGGAGTCAGAGTGAGCTTCAAGACTTCAAGACACCTCCTGTCACTGGACTCGTCCATGCCAAGCCGGCAAACGTCGCAGCAGCATCGGAAGCCAAACTTCTCCTAAGCGGTACAAGGGAGCTATGGGAAGCTGGGAACATACAGAATTGAAAGCAACTATTATGCATCTGGCGAAAAGCTGTTCAAATGTGCCTAAATCTAGAGAAGGATGTTCAGGCTGCCCGTCCTGAAGCATGTACTGCCGATAGCTGAAGGTTCCTCGCGTGTCGATGTATCGCACGCAAAGCTCCTTCCCAGCAGAGATCTCGGTACAGGTGTAGACCATCATTTGCTGGATCTCCTGAAAGTTGCAACCTTCAAACTGTTCATCCATGTTCATTTTATTGCAAAATGAAACTATTGTCCCAACCAGCATAGCTGCGACATGCTCCTAAGATCTCCTAAGCCAAATTGACTGCACTACCGAGGCCCTGTTCCAACGCAATCAAAGAAGCCAAAAATTGTCTTGATCATGCTCTGTGAGTGGAGAATTGAGTGGAGATGTCTCTCCTCACGGACAAGTAAGGCTTACTAATATTCTTGCAATTACCTAATCTCATTCATTAATAGGGCATGGTATGTCCATCCACCTGGAAGAAAAAGTATGTACGAGTAGTTGACATCGCCATGACATTGAAGCAGTCCACATGGAGTGATACAGCGCAGCAGGGCCTTGTCCCAGTGCTGCTCGCAGTTTGAATTGCAGGAGTGGTTGAAGCGGCTGACCATCTCGCACAACACCACATCATCAGAATCATCACTGGAGAACGCGTTCGTCCTGTGATAGTGGCAGCGGGTATGCAAAATCTCAGACTCATTGCGAGCCGGAGATTTTGCTTCTGCTTTTGCTTGTTTGTGCATTGAGCAACACATATTTTTGAGGTCTTCTATGTTGCCCCACTGCCAGAGACCTGTAGACTGATGGTCCTAGTCTCAAACAAGGCAGTGAAGCTATGCAGCTATGCAAATGCTATGTTTTGTCTTCATACCAAAATCGGAACATCCTCTTACAACAATGACACTTTATAATGACAATGGGAAACTGGCCAACAAACAAAATCTCATATAATTTCATACTATAGACAATATATAATAATGAAAGTAATGATTGGGGGTTATGGCATGGACGAGCCTATCATAAAAGGCTACGCCGCTACCTCTCGAGCGATCCTGAGGATGCCTTCCAAAGACTTCTGGTCGGAGAAGGCGTCGTCCAATCTAAAGACCTTGTCCTTGATCTCATCAGAAGCCCTGTGGAGCATCATGGACCATGGATATCAATCTGGCTACAATCAGGTCTCAATCCCAGAGATTCAAGAGTCCAATCTGAATGCATGTTTTCCATCTCCGCAGTTCAACTTTAAATGTTTTCCTGCAGGTTGAAAACATTTCTATCAGCCTTCCAAATTGCTCTTCCACTTCTGCTTTCCAAGAAGAGGAGGTTGATGCTGCGGAAAACTTCAGTAACGGCTCCTCAAACCTTGGCGACTGGAACTTCCATCAACTTTGAAGTGCGGTGTTTTTTCAGTTCCCACTGGCACACGATGTGAAAAATATCTGCGGTTGCATTTCAGCATACGTCAGCACGTTTGTGTTCAGATTCTTCAGTTGTGCAAGTCCACCCAAACTGAAACTGAGCTGCAAGACCCTTTGGCCAGCAGCGATGGTCTCTACAGCCACCACACCCAAGCCTTTTCCATCAATCTCCACCAGTTCGCAAGACTTCGACAGACCTCTTCTTTCCAACTGGTGCCGCAAAGTCCTGTGCACAACAACTGGTGTTTGGATGATGGAAGTGTTGGAGAAGGAACCAGAAAAAATAGAAACAGCACTTGGGTGTGCTTGCTCAAGAACCACATGTCCAGGTTGTTGCAGTAAGAAGTACAGTATGTATCTAAATTTCATAGAATTTCTATGACTTTCTGGAGTCCCACTCCTCCAAGTTCCAGCTCTGCGTTGGTACAGACACTGAACCATCGCTGTCACCGTGAGGCATGGCCAGCCAGGCCACCCATCCGGTCGGATCTGGATCCGATGAATCGGCAGCGCTGGCAGCGAAGGCGGGCGCACGGCTGCCACGAGCATCGCGGTGGTTGCGGTGGTTGCGGTTGCGGATTTTGCAGCTGACTTGCAACATCAAAATGTGATTGGAGAAGAATCCTCAAAATATCTCAAAATACAAATCTGTGATTATTTTCCTGTGGGCCCTTCGGATCACAAGAATCAGAAGCAACTGTTCAGTATTCGGATGAGAACTGCTGCAAAGGTAGCTGACTATCCAAGGCGTGTGTTTTGGGACGCTCTGAGAAAATCAAATTTGCTGCAAGTTCGCATCCAGAGGCAGTCAAAAAGAGTCTATGTATACTTACATAATCTTATATAGAGCAAAAGCATCCCGAAAAACATGCAAAAACAGTCCATATGATTCTTGATTCTTGTTTTCTAGAGTGCGGGGACAATCTTAACAGTTGTTCACTTGTTCACTGCTTTTACTACTATTTCCTTGTCTCCAAGCAGCATCAGCACAAGCAAACATTTCATGACAGCTCTTGCTTGGGTGATGGCGCGCAAAGAAACATCACTCCCTTGACCGGGAAGATACTCTTCTGTGTATACGCCTCAGTTGCACGAGACTTATCCGCAATGCAACGCACCACCTCCCCCAATGGCTGGGGCCCAGCACTGCAGCCATGTTGAAGAAGATGCAGCCAATCATAATGGACGGCGGCAAACGGGTCATGATCTGAGTGGATCGCCATGGGTCGCCCATAGGGGCCATCCAGTTGCAGCCCTAAGGATTGCCCGTTTGGCTATGCCGGGGGCCATGTGGGAGCCCTTAGCTTCCTTTTGGCTTGCTTGGGTCCCTGGACCGCCACACATCTGAGCCCAACATTGAGTTCCTGGCGCCACGATAGAACCTATGGCAGCAGAGGCGCAGAGTCATCGTGATGAGGCCAAGAGCATGAGAAACTTGCCAGGATTATCCATCATAATCATAATTTATCAAATCTCGTGTGCACGAAGATTCAATCATCAACAGGCATCCACCAATCCGCAAAGCTTCAGGATTCCACTTTTTCTTATTCTTGAAGTTCTCCAGCAATGTTCGCCGTGTCCTTGGCAGCAGGTCACCATCCGGAGCTTCGATCGTCCTGGTGCCCAAAGGCTTTGCTGCTGGTGCGGCTGAGGCCGACGCAGAATGTTGGTTTGTTCCCAAAGTGTCGGCATGTGTTTCACCTGCAACAGTTCAAGACCAGCTGTAAATTGGGGAACTTGTCTAGGGTCAACCAAAGTCAACTGGAGGTTAGTGGCTACAGGATTCACATCCAATGATCACAAGCACAGTACAGTCTGGATGTAGCCAACGGTCATGATAGTATATGATAGTGCATGTCATTAAATCATGATTGCCCTGTCACAACAAGTCAAAGAGTTTGAGCTGTCCTATAAATCATGGGGAAGGTATGGGAAGGCAATTGATTTCATTTCTGTCCACAATGATCCCCATCATGAAACTCTCGCCCCGGCCTTGGGCGCAACTGCTCCGTCCATCTTCGGACTCTTCCCGGAAGAGTTGCCGGATGAGAACGCCTACAGCTGAAACCCATTTCCAACCGGCGTGATAGAAGCTCAGGCTGCAAGGTTTCCAGGAACTGGTGTCCCTTCGCTGTCGCGGGATTACCATGGTCAAATATTATATGATCATGGAATCATGGTGGTTTACAAATGATGTCTACAATACAACAATCCCCATCTATCCAATATTTATCAAATCTATCAACCCTCATCATCATCATCATCATCATCATCATCATCACCACCATCATCATCATCATCATCATCACCACCACCCTGACCGCACACGATATCATAGGACAACATGATCAGTCATCATGAATGGGGCTGCATCTTCCTGATGTCACAGCCTCCCAGTTCTCGATCCACTTGCTGCTCTCATCCTGCGCATCCATGAGCATCGGTAGATGCAAGTCATCGGAAAGCCACCGTGGGATTCTTTCTTGATGTGCAGGTTTTGGGTCAAATTTGGGCACCTTTGAATCTTACGCGGTTCCATGCTGAATGTGGCTAAACTGCCAAACTTTGCAGAATCTTGCCTGCACCACCTGCACATAGTGATGGGCTGGATTCGTCTTGTCTGGCCTCAAAGACGTGATATTCACCGTGGGCATGGCGAAGGGTTGCAAGTGTTCAACCAGAAATTACAACACAGATTAGAACTCTTCAACTAGGAAGTAGATGGCGCTAGCAAACACCAGTAGTTCGTCTTATTGTTGGATCACATTGGTATCTTTTCTCGTAAGATACAACGACCTCCGCGAGCTTAGGCTCATTTCGCAACGGGGCACATGTCGACTGGTCTGGCAAACAGTTTACAGTTTGGAAAGAAATTTGAAAAACAAGGTGTTGCTTTACAACCGACCATGATGATCAGTAACTGCTCCTACTTCCATCCAAACTTGCATTGGTGGTGTGTTCAAGTCACCCGCCCACGTCCCAGGATTTCAACACATCCGCTCGTCACTGCACGTCTGACAGCATCAATCTAGCTGAGCAAACTGTGGCAGAAGAAGGTCTGAACATGTCTGAACCCAAGTGGGTCTGCTTAACACCGGGCCATGCAGGGGTTATTTTTCTTGCTCAAAAAACGGCCATGGTAGAGATCGGGGTGGAACCAAAATCTGATACAGTTTACATCTACCCTGAGGACTCGACGTTGCAGATCCATGCTTGGAGAAGTAGCCCTCTGCCTCCAAGACCTCCGGGGTTCCAGATACGTCGAAAATATCTAGTTCACTCACTGGTTAACCCTAAAGTCCTTACCCGTACTATACCCATACCGTAGATCCTGCAGGCCATTGGAATCTGCTGAAGGCGGCCAAATGCAGCCAACTTTCAACCACCTTTGAGGCAAGCAGCCTCCCAGTGTTTTCCCCCAATTAAAACTCGATGTTCTTTCTGTGTTCCACTCTGTTGGTGGAAGCTCACCCCAGCAACTATGGTTGGGTCAAGCACAACGTGCCGACAAGGAAAACAACCAAAATGTTCCAAAGGCATCCAAAGGCTTCATGCCCGACTCAGAGCTCCTGCTAACAATTTGTCAAAGCATCTTTGGCGTTTGACATCGATGGACCAATGCACATATCATGGGAATGGGCGGTAATGGCGGCATGATTCTGCATGCACATGGTTGCCCACAGCGAAAATGCCACTTGGCCCGAGATAATTTGCGCCACAAAGGTAGCAAAATTGCGCACCACATTTGCAGGTCATATGGTCACATCCCCTCTTTTTTTCGATACCTTGTCTGCAGGTGGGACACTGTTTGATGTTCTTCTCATTCATCAGTTTCTTCAGACCTGCCTGCAGTTCCAGGATGGGAGCACCCCTGATGCGCAAAGGCAAGTAGCCTCCTTCAGCCTTGAGCCATTTCCTGCTGAGGATCCTGCCCTCAACGAATGAACCAAATCTCGCCACCGGCGATCCAGCACGGATCGCTCCAAGGTCCGGAGAGGAGCAATAGATCACGCCACTGGAACTTGATTGAAGAACACTGTTGTCGACCTGCTCGCGCCACGCTGCTTCAACGCATTGATACTTAGATTGCGAAAACTATTGTTATCTTACACAAATTGAAAAGACATGAAATGAAACCGCCTCGTGTTGCTTCACACACTGATAGTCTCGAAGCATCCAAACTTTTTGTGGCTTGCCATTTTACCCTCACCCTGCCTGGTAGGTTTCGACCAATGGCTGGATGACACGAACATTGCGCAAATGAGTGGGTAGGAAGAACTCGCCCACAGCTATCCACCTGTCGTTGAATGGCCACCCACGCACCGTTGCTCCCCATAGCGCACAGGAGTTGATTGTGTCCTGCATTGAAGCAGACTTCCTGTATAGGATTCCACGAGAACCGGATCTTAGGGTGGCGTTGTCCAGCTTGAAGGAAGGCTGCCATTCCTGTGTTTTTTTCTGCAAGTTCCGGTCATATTCAGCACAGGACAACTCTGTCATGCCAGATGGTTCTATGATGGTTGCAAGTCCTCCGGCCACAGCCCTGGCATGTCATGAAGGTATTGCAGCTAAGGTCATCCACGAGTTGACCCATTCCACAACCATGGGCACACCAAACAAAGTTTGGCTCCTGGGAAAGGGCTTTTTGTAACAGGAAGGCATCAAGCTGCTCAGCATCGGCTGTGGAGCTTTCTCTTGCAACCTCTGCCAGGGAGAGTTCTGATGCACAGTTTGGGCACCGGATCAGAGCTGACTGCCCATTGCTTTGGATCTCTGTCTTGATCGTTTGCTTCATACAACTTCTGCAAATGTCCCGGACATGTTGGCAAGCTTCAGTGATACGACCTGGAAAAGCCCTGAAGCCTTTGTCTTCTCTGCATATGATGCACTCTCTGGTGACCTTTCGCCGCTTGACATCCATATCATCCATGGCGGAATATACTAGAAGGTGGAAGAGGCGCTGTGCACATTGACTCTCTGGCAATCAATATGGCAATGGAAAATCCCATTTCCAGTAGGAAATCATCTATGTCTATGTCTAAAATATCCACAAATCGGAGGTAAGGTGTGTGTTCTATTTCTGCTGAATCCCCGTGTGGTCCAAGGAAACCATGGAAAATTCTGCCATTGACAGGCAATCCAAGGCCCAATGCTGTGGCATCGTCCGGTTCACAATCATGAACTACTCAGCCAAGAGTCGCCAAGGCAAACTGACAACAATGACCAAGGAATTGTGTTGGTATGGATCCCCGGTGACATTCTGGTGATCTAAAGCACTAAAGAATTCGAGAAAATCCGTCAACACGGTCAAGGTGCCCTTCCTTTTGCAACCAGATGTTGTTCGCTGTTTCAGCCATTGGCAAAAAATGTAATGACAAGTCTCCCTTCCAGCCATGTGGAAGCTACAGTCTTGTCATGGCTATGAACAAAGCCCCAAACACTGAGCTCAACTGGTGGAACTGTGGGATCGTTCCAGAGAACCCTCCGTCAAGACACAAATCTATGGCAAAACACGTTTAAAAAGCACCAGAATCCAGTCTCAGACCTGGTGCGAAATTGATACTACCATGGGTAGGTAGCACCTACTAACAGTCAACTCCTAGCAGATCTGCGGCCACGAGACACCCGTGACTGCCAGAACATGGTGGGCTGTGCCTCCGCCTCCCCTTTGCGCTTCGCATGCACTTCAGCCCACCATGTTCTGGCAGCCATGGGTGTCTCGTGGCCGCAGATCTGGAAGAATCTGGCCTTGTCCTTGGAAGAGCCTCTCGCGCTTCACCCTCAACAAATATTGCACAACATCTGTTTGTTGTGCAAGATCGGCAGATCTCATGGCGGTGATTCCATAGTCATTGGCCTCACCAATATCTGCCCCTGCCTCCACCAAGAAACGGACCACCTCGAGGTGGCCCTTCTGAGCTGCCACTACCAACGGGGTTGAGAAGCCCCCATAGTTCACATCGGCACCTGCTTCGATTAGGAGCTTCATCAAATCGACTCTGCCTCCCAGGAGCGCTTGGGAGATGCTTTGAGACAGGGAAGCCAGCGAAACTCCAGAAGGGATATGTCACAACTTCCAGCCACATCGCATTTTCAACAAACACGAAACAAAAACACGTGGCCACCATTCTTGGAGCAAAAACCAGATTACTTCCAAAATCTTCCAAATACATCTATACTAATCTATACACAATAATCACAGTACACATCCAAAGCAGCTTTAAGCATCCACCACCTGGGGAACACTCATCCCATATCCCATCTCCTCCTTGCAAGGCGTCCACCACCTGGAGGAGATTCCTCCAGTAGCGACCCACGTCTTTGGGGTATCCGGCTTTGACACATCTCGCTGATCCCAGCGGGTTGGCTGAGCAGAACTGCTGGTTCTAACTCTTCAATACTGTTCATGTCTCCTGCCTGAAGTTCATCTTCATTTTTCACAGAGATCAGGTCCCTGGGGAAGTCGTTGCACGGCACCACCTGCTGGCTGGGCAGCCCATCTCGGCCCAACTGCCCTCCATGACAAGCTTTGCCGAAATCTGGGCGTGCCCAAAACAGGTTGCAAATACACCTGGAAATCGCCAGGAAAAGCCATTGAAAAGCCATTGAAGCCCATTGAAACCCGGAAATTTTAGTAAATTTTGGTGATCCAATGGGTTTTACCAGGAGCATGCAATTCATAGCAATTCATGGCTAGTAAGGCGATTGACAACAATGCATATCATTGCACATCCATGAGTTATTCATGCTGCTACATACTTTTGCGCAGTACTCTCATCCGATTCAACTCAAGCGTAGGATGAGTGTCACCATAGTTCAGAAGTATTGTTAATGCATAATGCCAAGTACGACCAATTGCATCATCATATCAAACAAAAAAGCGATGCACTGTTTGAACGCCACTACCAAAGGTCCCATCATTTTCCCATATTTCCCAGTTGCCCCTGTAACTTTTACTTGACCAGCCTTCCGGGATGCCACAAAGTCATTGGATGAGTCCAGCTGATGCACTTCGGCTGCAGAGCCACGGTATCTCCGGTATGGCCACAGCGGATGTGGAGCATGGGCCCCAAAGCGTGTCCAGCGACAAATCGAAACAGCACGGGCTGAGATCTGTGAAGAGGATGGTGATCCATGGTTATCCTGTCTTGTACGAGTGGTTGCATTGGCACTATATTTTGGTACTGTGATGTCACATGATAACGGATACTGTACAGTAGCTGTGAATGATGTTGACTCCATCAATCTCAACGCTCCGATGTTTGAGCCCAACAGAGACAGCAAAGGCTGCCTGAGTGAGTCTGGCGGGATCCAGACGTTTGCATGATTGTATCATATTAATATTTAATGTCAACCCCAGATTAATAAACCCCTTGGCTCATTAATTGGGTGGGCAGCATTTAAGTAGCAAATTATCACTGCTGGGCCAGATGTGGAATCGAGGAATAGACCAACTCATCTTCCATCATTGCGTACAATCCCATGTGAAATCCCATGTGAAATTGCTGCGTCAAATTGCGCACCTTGCCGCTGTAGACGATGCGCCCCGCCTGCAAACCCCCAGAATCAGCCAACTTAGCGGTCCATCGAAATCCGTCGAACCCAGCTGGGCCAGCACCTCCAACAGCAATAAAAAGTCAAACTCGCTGAAGACGGAGTATGAGGGCCTCGACTTGGAGACACGCACAATAACACAGTGACACAGTGAAGCAAGTCAACTTTAGCATATAATTCATATTAAATATACAATAGTGAACCATGCGACTGGCCATAGACCGACTTGCCACTCAGACACCGAACATATGTTCACATATCGCTTCATTTGTTCATTTACAGCCTATGGACCTATGGAGACACACCAATGACATCCAATCACGTGAGACCTTCTGGTAAGAGATGGTAAGAGATAGAGTCTGGGTGTCTGGCTGGTGGATTGCAGCAATCACAGTCACTCCGCGACCTGAACACAGCCAAAATCCGGCCCCTTGGCCATGCATGTCAAAGAAATGCAGGAATTCTCTAAGCAGTTGGCCAGTGATATTTGATGATATTTGAACCAGAATCAAAATGCTCGAAACACACAGAAGTGCAACAGCTCGATGTTCTGCCATGTTCTGCCTGCTAGGGACTTGAGGACAGCCTCAGATGTTGCTCGTGGCTTGCATCACAAAACGGAAGCTCAGTGGATATTCTATCGGAGTCTTATCATAGTTATAGGTTATAGGGGTCCTATCCCAACTAATGGGGGTTATTACCATGGTGTCGTCATGTCGTTATCAATAACCCCAACTGCACCTAGCTGAGGCAGCCGGCCACCATGTTGGATGCTGCAGCCGAATCCAGGCCACTGGTGGGTTCATCACAGAGCAGCACCTCCAACTGAGATGGTCTGAGTTGATAACCAGCTGTTGTGATGCTGGATATACCATGGATATACCTAGAAATTGAGTTGAGAAGGCACAGTTACATGGAACTTGATGGAACTTGTTGAATGAATCTTCAATGACAAGAACAGCAGACCCTAGACCCGACGATTAAATAATTGTCTGTCATTGTCTACTTCCATATATATCTCTTTGATCCCTTCAGGGTTCCCGTTTGGCCTATGGCTTCAAGCCAAAGAACTCACCAGTGGGGTCCAACAGCCAACCACTGCAGGATGTCATCTGGCCACAGGATGGTCCAACAGTGCACCTGTGGCAGACCGCCAATAATTGCCATGCCAACGCTCAGGCGTCTTCGCTCACCGCCTGCATAGAAATAGTTGGCAATAGCAAAGTTTAAGCTTCAAAAGAAAACCTGAAGTAGGACAAGTAAGGCGAAAACTAACCTTTTGTGTATGTGATGCTGCTAGGTTACCGCTATCTGTACCACCCAATTTCAACATCGGACAAGCCCATGGAGTCCAGCCTGAGATGCCACGCATCCCAATTTTCTCATCTCCAATGGCCTCATGGCGACTCATCAGCCCTCAAGACATGTCAATGTTTTCCATCTGCAAAAATGGAGACCTGTTAAGGTCGGCAATAAGTCCATGAGCTCCATACCCGTTGAAGATGATTAAAGGTATACAAAAGTCCAGGCCAAGGCGGTGACAGTCCCTGTGGATCCAAACGGTATCGGCGCACTTCTCGATGTGCAACAAGTGAAGAACTTCTTCCACGCGGTTGTTCCTGTCCTTAGCATTTCACTCTTCCATTTGGCTGGTGTTTTCAGCTCCAGATCATAGCCAACTGGGATAATATTCTAGGTTGAAAGGACTGATTGAAACCCGATGCTCGAGAATGTAGTGTCCAGTCCTGCGAATGTGTTGCATATCACAAGGCAGCACCTCACCACACTGAGCCCTGCTCACGCTCCGACCAAGACTGAGGCAATCTCAGCTCTGCTGCGAAGGACAACCTGCACAGTGCCGGCTTGGGATGAATTGAGCAATCTAAATCCTGGACAAAAGATCTTCTGAGGGTTGCATTGCGGCTCCATCAACCTCAACCCGGTCAGAATGGATCCCCACAGATTTCTTCGATTGCCTTTCTCTAAGCCAAGTCGCATCTCTCTGGGAGTCAAAGCTGCCAAGAAGACGTCTTCTTGTGGCACTGCCTAAACCAATAGTAAATTCACTGCCTATCTCTCAGGCCACGTGCGACGCGACATGAGGCGGCCGAAGAGTTTCAGTGTGTCCAATCCAGCCCCCCTGTCCCCGCTGAGGTTGGTTCGCTCACCAAATGTCTCATCAGCTCCATGTTCACCGGCATGCCATTGCAAACCACCTCCACCATGGCCACCATGGCCACCATGGCCAGCATGCCCAGCATGGCCAGCATGGCCATAAGCGAAATGAGAAACAGATTATCAACAAATATCAACAATCACGAAATCTTGGTACAATCATCTTAAATATTGTTTAAAGAAAGACTCACTTATTGGCCAATAGGGCCAATAATCATCTTAAACGATTGAACTGTTTTCCAGCTGCTCCCCCACGGCCTCACCACAGGTTTCGGAGCCTGCAGCCTGCAGGCCACGAATGGCGGTGAGCACAGACCTTGGATTTTCAGCGAGGTCGTTTTGCCCCCACAGAGCATGAAAAATGGTAATGCTTCGGTGCCAATCCATATATATCATCAGAAATATCATCATCATATCATAATAGTTCCCAATATTCATATCATATTAGCAGTTCTCAAGATATATCATCACTATGTTCTCTGGGGCTGATTATAGAGCTGGAACGACAACAATGACCCAGGTTGCGCCAACCACAGCCTGGAGTCGCACAAAATTGGAACGGGAGAACAATATGTTAGGGTCTGCCTGAAAATAGGGAATACCCAAAATGGCTATTTCAATAGGGACAATATTGGAAGATTATGATTAATGATTAACTATCAAATTCTTGGGGTTCCCTATTTTTTGACAAACCCATAGAGTGTTGATCTTCGATTTCTCCGGCTAAGAACTGGACGTCTTGCCAGAGCCACTGGCCCCCATGACTGCAGACAGCCTGGGCACTGGATCAACCATGCCATCTCTTGATGGTCTGCTACAGCAACCCACATGGACCCTGCAACTTGTATGATATTGAGTATGACACAGGGTGTCCACTAAACACATCATATACATACACTCTATGTATAATATGTTTTACTGTATGATGTATCAATCTATGTATAGACAACAATTATAACAGTCCGGCGTGCCTCCCTGGTGGGAAGCTGCAGCTCACGTTGGACAAAATCTGCGCAGAGAACCGGTGATGCGCAATGGATCATTCCACTGTGGTCTGGTACGGACTCTGGAACCCCTGGTGAACATCTAATGTGAAAGGATGTTGATCTAAGTAATCCAAGTTTGGGATGTTTGAATGTTGATCTTCACCATTCCTCACCCCATATTCCGCTGCCTTGCGTGGTGGATCAGATTTCTTCGCTCCCTTGACCTGCAGCTCATCAGGCGGAAATGAGCCGAGGATAGTACGGCACGTGCCGCAGGCGTTGTTGATTTCTTCTAATTTTCTTAGTTCTATCAATGTTCTATCTACTTTTCTCATCTTTTCTCTAATGTTTTAAATATATAAAATATATAAAATATAGACCTATTCTTTCATCCTCTTTGTGACCGAGGCTGTGTCCACAAGGCTCAGATCGAAGATGCTGACATCACCAGGCTGTCTTGCCTGCTACAAACCCCAGCAGAACACGCGCAAGTTATACAGTGATGAAACGTCGATCTGCCGTCCATCATTTGAACCATGATTTCTACCATATTGGTAACAGAGGTTTGATTTCAGCATGATTTCAGCATATTGCTCATTGCATGGCATCATATTTCATCATAGTTCGTCTTGTGCCAGCCGTTTTGTTTCTGCACGCCTCTAGGTCTTCAGTGGCTTGGGCAAATGCAGTTGCAGCTTTCCTCCGCATTGCAACATCCAGCGGAACTTGCTGTGCCATTCTATGGGTCCAAAGTGCGTGCCTGCAATAAAACACATGGCGTACCAACAATGACCAAAATCTGTAGCTCTCACTGGAAATTGACCCATACCCCCCATATCCATCCGCCTACTTCTGTGACATAGAGAGTTGAGAGCCGGACTCCAATGGAGAAGCCATCAGCACTCAAAAACTGCTTGGAGATGGAAATGTGCAAAATGGGGTCCGCCAAGATCGATTGAATATGATTTCAGTGAGTTTCCATACTATTTGAGTCAACGGTGTTCTTTGTTTATTTATTTGGGACTCATGTTTCATGCACTGGTGTCCAAAGTCTGGGATCAACTGTATTGTCAGTGGCTGTGAGTCTGTTCTGGCTTTGTGCTGATGCCAAAATCCAACAAGAGTCCTAGCATGGATACTGTGTGAAAAGTAGCTAGTTCCCCTGCTGTGTGGACATATTCTTGAAGATCCTGTGCCAATGACACAAAACTGAAGGACTCCCCGGACATGTTGTCTTCATGCCAACATTTTTTATTGAACATCTCTACGGATTGATCCAGCTGAAGCAACGCAGCTGGAAGAATGCATAAGTTGAGCACATTGGGAGAAAATCCTGCAGTTTCGTAGTTTCATGATGTGTGATCTGAAAAACAAGCGTCCTGAAATCTTAGCAAGAACATGAGCACAGCGAAGGACAAAATGACAAGATGAGCATTGCCTGAAACCCTTTGTCATCCCCTTCTACTGGATGGTTGAGCGCCGGGTTCCCAGATAGCATTGTCATAATCCTCATTAAACATAATAAAACCATGTGTCTAGATACGCTTGATAATGCTTCACCAGCCTGAATCAGGCTATGTCGGGATAATCCCCCGTACTAACGATATAGTTAATTACCCTCTGGCAATGCAATAGTTTGCTATGGAACATAAACACGTTTCATAGCTAAGTCACCAAACTAAATGGGCCATAGCTTCCATAGCAAACTGCAACAACTTACCAGAGGGTAACCCCAAAGTGGTAAACCCAAGGCCATAACCGACTGTCTGGGATGGTTTCAATTTCACCCATATATTCTCATATTGGGAATAGTTTATTTTGGCTTCTCTATTTATACCACCCAATTGTCAATGATGGTTTCAATCCAACCCAGTAAAATTGGGGATATAAATTGGGTCATCCCCAATGCTTACTTTGGGATACTGCTCTTATTATTTGGCATATGTGGTGATTACTCATGAGGATATTGGGCATTTGCCCTGTTATTGGCTTTGAATAATTCATAATGTATCATCGCAATTGTGTATTGAAGATATTGGGAAAATAAATAAATCCAAGAAACCCAATAAACACAATAACCATTGCTTATTTGGGGATACTTGGGGATTCTTCATGATTTTATGGAAGATCTTCCCAAATATTGAGCCATTGGTAACTCAACAAAATCCCCCAGCAGCGATTGCAGGTTGAAGGCCTGCCCAAACTGGAGCCACCGCTGACACACTCAGCAGTACGTGCACCTTCGGCACGTTTGGTCGCCTGCGGCGGGCCCAAGAAATCCATCGAAATGGAGGTTTTAACGGAAAAATATGCAAAAATCATCTGTACTGTAGGGGATTTGCTAAGCCATCTAATTTTGGGATATTTTTGGGATGATTGGGGTGATAGTTACATCTAAAAACCGTATTCAGCCATCTGTTTTTTGGATTGAGGTGATGATTCTGACTTCATACCCAGAAATTGCTGCGGGGGGATGATTTCCTGCTGCAAGTCTGGACGACGAGCTAAGAATCGGATCATGTGGACTCCAGCCGCAAGTGCCAACTTGCTAATCATGACCCATCGTTCTGCAGCCCGCTACATGCAGAGCAGACAGAATGCAGACGTGATTTTTCGGACGACGAACTTAGCTCAAGCTTCTGACGCTTTACAACCGACTTTGTGAACCGTCGGACTCCAGCAGAAAGGCAGGTCGTACTGTGTGTTGCTCTGGCTCTTTGTGGCAGCTTTGAGCAATCATTCTCATGCAAAATGTGCTGGAAGTTGTAGCTTGGCGGCTTGTAAGGACTCCGAACCATGTGATGAGGTGGCAAAAGTACAACACCTCTTACTACCATGTGGACACACATCAAAGACTGGCTCCTTTTCCACAAGACTCACGCTCACAAGCTGCAAATTGTCAGTATCACAGTGACGCTCTCTGCCTCAGTATTAGCTTGGCACGCAAAGAAGCTTCTCCATATATCAGCGGCTGAAGGAATATCCCCTGATGGTTGATGTTGTATGATCTTGGCCGATGGGTATAGGTCAAAACATATCAAAAAATATCAAAAATGGTACCATTGGTGAACACCCAATAATAGGCTACATCTGTAAAAACAATCCAAAATGGTAGCTGGATGTAGCTGGTAAATGCCAGTTCATGGCACTTCATCCCCTCATTCCGGTGGCCACACAACTATCGCGGATCTGCTTGGGCTTCCTGGCCCACCCTGTGCCACTGAGGCGGCCAGGACCTGCCTCACAGGTGGATTGTTCTTTGATGAACTGTTCTTGGATGATCAGCAATCAGTCAGATCAATGATTGATCAATGATGGATCAATCAGATAATCAAAACAATCAGATCAACCACTAGAAATGTGTTTTCTGCTTTTGCAAAGGGCCACTGTTGCCCTCTCCCTTCCGTGCAGCTTGACTCCAATGTTCCAGGGGATGATCTTTCGGCCTCCGGAAAGCATCCCATGCCTCCAAAATCAAAGAAATTTGCAACGCATCGGTAAGGGAAGTCAAGTTCAGTGGATTTCACTGGTATTGTATACTTGGCTGCTGCAGTATCTCTCGTGTAGCCGACCCCCTGTTTGAGGTCGTGGCAAGCTGCTTTCGCCTTCTCACAGCTCTGTGCACCTTATGATTGTCCGAACACAGGAAGAGTGTTTTCGATCCACTGCAATTCCTGACTTGTTTGGGCTGGCATGGTCTTGTCTAGCACATCTTGCACAACCGCTTCTCGGTACACCGTAGACCGTACACCATCAATGCCCTGCTCCCACCATCAAGTGCCATCAAATTCTTCCAGGCGGCCAAAGCAGCTGCCAGGACAGAGCCAAAGGTCATCAGAAAAGCAAAGGCGCGCCGCAACACAGCGGCCGGGACTTTGCCTTCGGACGCGGCCACGCGGAGTTTCGCCAGACCATTCAGCAGCCGACGCCCAAACCTGGAAAGGTGGAAATGGTTGGATGATACACCTCCGAATCGTCCAGTGCTTGGATCCATGAATGAACTCTTCTGCTATCATGTTATTATATTTTGTAGGAAATAAATATTGTATTGTTGGTTGTTCTACTAATTGTATAGTGATATACCGTGATATCATCGTCATATCACCTTTCTAAAAGACAATGATCATACTGATACTGGAAATCAAATATGGCAAAGGAAAATTCCACATAGTTAAATGATATACCAATCAAAGTACTTCAAAACCCCCGATTCTGACTAATTGTAGAGGATTTTCAATTGCCATGTTTTATTACCACAGGGCTATTGTTCTTATCATCAATGATGACAGTATGATTCCCATCCATCCAAGCACAAAACTCGCCACTCCATCCACTCCTGACCCGTGGGACCCTCGGGCATCCCAACTGGTACACGCGGTCGCCGTAGGAATACACGCCGTCCTGTGTCAAACTTGACATGCCACATTGCATGCATCGACAAGGCAGCTGGAACCACAAATCAGTGGGTAATGGGCACCCAATAGTGGTACTGTGATACAACATGATGCAACCTGGCATGATGATGCATGATGTGGGTACAACCGGCAGCAGTGTAGTCTCACATGTATGTCATTGTGTCATGTCATATGTAGTTACATCAGGTTGAATATCGTTTGCAGTCTGGGACCAAACAGCTCTAGAGCCTCAAACCAAGTTCTGTCCATGAGAATCTGATCAGCGCAGAAATTTGGACCATTATCATAACAATGCAATACTGCCCGGACGGAAAGCATGGGCAAGTCATTAACGTATATATTAATGTACTTCATTTGTTTCAAGTTGAATACCTCTCCGTCCCCCCTCCAAGCAGTCCAGAAACCATGTATTGGTCTCACCAATCTCTTCCATTCGATTGTTCTTGGGATCCTTCAGTGTCAAAATTACCCAAAGGAAGGCTGGGCATGAGAATCCACAAGGTTTGCAGTTTGCAGCTGTAGGATCCACTTTTAGAGACTTTGCGAATCTCTGCGCTCGATGTTCTACAGTATCATCTCCGAATTTCCTTAGAACCCTGAACAGCTTCATCAAGACAAATCAAGAGTTTCACAGCACTATGAATTGTTGCTCCTGAGGCTGTTCGGGCACCTTTGGCACGAAGAATTCGGATTCTTGTTGTCGATTACCGTACCTGAACGCTGTGAGAAGTCCCTGATCGTTGCATTCATCAATTTGCTGGTGCTTCTCTTTCACGCTATTTCATGCTGTGCTATTGGATTTTTCCATATTTTCCCCATTTCTTGTGAGATCACTCTGCTTCTTGAATGCCGCAACTGCGGAAGGCTCACATGCCCGGTTGGCCGCCATAACCAGATCCGTACATTCCACGCCTGAAGAAAGGATGTAGATGCTGTACCACGTTCACTAAATCAATAAAATGCGTCAAACTGTTCAAATCATTGTAATTCAAGCGAATTCATACATGTTTAATCTATATAGGTTCATGACCATGAATGACCCATGCAGCATATGTGATATTGATATCTGTAGAGACGATCAACTCCATTGCCACCAAGGGCTGGACCCATACATGGAGCCGCCATAGCCGCCGTACATCGAGCCCATCCCGCCATAGCCACCACCGTAGCCGCCGTAGCCGCCATAGCCACTGCCATAGCTGCCATATCCCCCGTACCTCATCACTTGAGATGTCAGCACTGAACTCATCTTGAGAGTCTTCCCTAGAACCTCTAGCTTTGAGACCATCAAACATTCACATAGATCTAAAAGGTGGCTCCAATTCATCTTGTCAGGGACCCAGATAATTATCAAGACCCCTTGACACTGTTTGACCCTTTTTTGCTGCGCGAAACCCAAAATGTCTGCAAGCCCAAGTCCATTGAGCACCTCCTGTCTCAGTGTCCGCTTGATGTTGCAAGATTCTCATGATTCTGAGACGGATAAAACATGCGAAAAACATGGAGAACTGCGCCTTCAAAGTGCTGCACTTGTTCAGGCGTGAAGGGAAACGAGACCCCAGATTTGGTTGATTCAATAAGACCATCTTCCTCGTGAAAGTGATACAACATGTTCCAACAATATATATATAATATAATATATATATATATTATTATATACATATACTACGACCCATCCCGATGTGCAACTCCCTCGGATCCTCTAGTGACTCTAGTGGCTCTTGAGAGCCCCCAGTATTCCGTATAGTCCACTTCGTCTGGCAAGGGCACATGGAGCTCCCATACATCGAACTGCCTCCGTACCTGCCAAACACAGTTGGCAAAAGATCAATCTGCAGCGTTTCAATAGCCCTGCAGGGTCGATCTGTGGCACATCATGGCAATGACATCCATTGCAACAATTACAAGAGTCTTTGGACATCCAGATTTGGGGGACTGCCGGCGGTTCACGCGCCAGTGCTGGCATAGGAGGTAGATGATGGTGTCAGCCTGTTGCTACGATTTGCGAAGCTTCCAACTTGCCAAATCCATCCCCTGAGTGCACGACGAAGTTGTTGCAGCAGGCTCAACCGCGCTGCTGGTTACGTCTGCAGCAGGAGTGCCTACGGGATGCTGAATTAAGACTGGCGCTGGCCCCTGTCCATGATTTTTTCCAGTGTCACAGTTTCTGCAATGAAGAACAATGGCTTCATACAGCAAGGTCAACTTAAAGGTAAATTTTGACTGATAGAGGTCGGCAGGTCAAGTGGATTTCCAGCCCTTTCTTCCGTTGCATATCTGCAGGCGAGCCACTTGCAGCCACGGGGTTCACCGGAGTTGATGCAGTAGCTCTCCTCATCCGTGGACAGGATATGAAGGAATCTTTCCACGGTGGTTCTTACCTATGATTGCAGCCTCCACACACAAAAAATACATTTGAAAAATACAAAAAAAAAAAAGCAAAAGTTCTCAATGTCAGTCTCCTCGGTAGTTTCACTCATCCAGTCTTGTTGACTCATGTTCTTGTTGAGCCACGAGAAAAAGGATTATTGCCTCTCTTCAATGAGATGGTGGCATAGATACGATAAGCAAGCTCATCAGCTCATCACCAAATCTTGGTGTAGTAGTCATAAGTCATAAGTTCATCAGATTTCATCGCTGGAATTTTCAGCTGATACCACCCATGTGTTCGGCCCACCCTGGGATCCCCTAGGGCTCTTGACCTGCCGTTACGCTCCCAGGGCTTGGGTGGGGCGGCCTGGAAGTTGCGGTCAGGACCCTTGGAATTTTTAGGTGGATGATGATTGATATATTATATAATATTATATATATGATTATATATATATGATATGCACAATCCACAACTCCATATATAAATCCTGAAACCAGAAGAAGCGGATGATTTTCCCTTTCGGCCCTCTGGTCCCCTGATATTGATTTGTTCTCAGAGTTTCCATGCGGGATTCACTGCAATCAAGCGGGAAATTGTCGTCTGAGAGTAAAATCATGCGTGAACACTGATTGCAACTCCAAACCCCGATATCCTTTCGTACAACACTATTGTAGCATGTTGTAAGACATTGTAAGAATACATAAGAATACTTATATACAATATCTTACAGTATCTTACAATACGTGCTCATCAAACATCCTCTTCACTTTGACCATCATGGACCTACTTCCTTTTCGATAACCAAATAGAGAACATGATCCCAATGCAGGAATGGAATACACGTCGCTGATAGGTGCGCTGATTTCAGATCTAAGGAGGGACTAGACCAAAAAAATGGAGAAAGGTGGCCCGCCCTGCCGGGCTCCCACCTGCATGAAGCCCAAAGGTTGAGAGGCTTGACATACGAACCAAAATGGAGCTGTTCTCACTTGGATCTGTTTGCTGGGTTGGGTGGCCACCTGATGCTATTTCATGGAAGCCCTGACAGGAAAATGCTTAACAAAGGGCTGAAAGCAATTGTTTGCAATCCAAAGATGCACTATGTGTGGGCTGTGTGGGCGCCCTTGTGCTTCAAAGACAACGTAGAGATAATCACATCTGGAGATAGTAGGCTCAACAACTGAGTGCTTCTCATCATTGCTACAACCTGCTAGAAGACAATTTATCGTTTCATGTTGCTTGGTTTCAAAGTGCTGGAGCAAAAGCTGTCGGGAGGCAACGCGTCAACCCATGCAAGTCTAACCTGCTTCCACAACTGCATATGAAATGTGTGTGTGTGTGTCTGTGTTGGAAACTTCAAGCCCCTCAATAGGTTTTCGTCCCCCTTCAACATGAATGTTGACCCTATTTTCCTTGCGGAGCCTAGACCTTTTCATGCCGGAT
This sequence comes from Symbiodinium sp. clade C Y103, assembly GCA_003297045.1. Taxonomy (NCBI): domain Eukaryota; class Dinophyceae; order Suessiales; family Symbiodiniaceae; genus Cladocopium; species Cladocopium sp. clade C. The sequence continues at coordinate 185,570 of BGPT01000559.1, read as the reverse complement.
CCATCCAGTCCCATTATATACGAGTGCAAGGTGGGTGGCACCGGAAAGCGTGAAGCTCTGCCAAAGGAGAATGCTTGAGCAGTCCTGAGGTCCCAGGAAATGCTGAGAAATCGCAAAGGTTTGTTGGGTTCATCTCAGATCATCAAGACTTGCAAAACAATATATATATATATATATTTACATAACGGATATTAAAACCCCAATCTGACAAAACAATATATCAGACAATAATGACATCAGAAAATATCTATCGCAGTACATCAAACAACACAAACATTTAAAACAGAAGAAAAACACATGCAGAAAACTCATTGCGTACCTTCTTTTGGAACTCGCCTGCTTGGTGGCAATCGAGTCCTGTTGCGGGGGGGGCGCTAAACTAGCTCCTTGTAAATCAGTAGTCGAGAATATTCAAGAATTATTGTGCGTTTCTATGTTGTTTGGATTCTACTCCATTGCTCACTATCCAACTGCTGATTGAAAAAGGTGCTTGCTACTACTCGCGAGCTACTACTCACGCCTTTCCCTAGAGGTGTCCTTATCATGCTGGTAGCTGGAAGGAGCAACCCCTTCGAATCCGCTGCCAACTGATTGAACCTGCCAGGAGACATCATGTTGCCATCCCAACTGCTGGCGTAAGCCACAAACATCCAAAAAGATACAACAAAACTTCCCAAATGCTAAAAAAAGCTAAAAGAATTGGTGTCACAGTCGGCCGCTACTTTCATCAAATCCAATAGACATCTACCATTATCTACCCAGATCTGCATCGTCACAGCCAAATGACATGGACGACCTTCCAAATAATGTTTGTTCACTTCGGAGGGGGGCTACCCTCAAGCATGAACTGCTTGTGCACGAAAAGCAACTGAATGCAAAGCAGCTTTTCTGAACGCAAACACGAGGCAGTTCCAACCAGAGCAAAGGCAACACAACAACGCTTTGTTGCTCAGCAGTTGATGCCCATGTCAATCACTTTAAGGGAAAATCTACAGGAATCCCCCATTTCTTAGATGGTTAAAGCAAGTTAAGACATGGTGTTTTCCCAGTTTTTCCCATCTTTTTGTGCCAATTATCCCTTCAACAAATCCATCATCTGTGCAAAAGGGTGGACCCTTCGAAGTCCAGCACCGAAAGCCGCAGCATGCCTGGCTGTTCCGACCACGCGGAAAGGAATGACGTGCCGAGGAAGGTCGGACTTTCCTGCAGGGATACTTTCTGTGCATCCCTAAATCTCTGGTGGAAACCACAGGTCTTAATGAAGAAAAACTATTGCGGTGATTTCCCGAAGCTTGTGGTTCATATGAAGAATGATCGTACCATGTCACCGTGTCCAAAAACCATCAAGCTTGACGGCAGCCGAGTCCTGTCATCTGGGTTGTACACCAACCCAGGCCCCAGGAGCCCATACCTGCGCTGTGGACATGCCCAGGTGACCTGAAACTGTTTGCAGAACCTGGTCTCTACGCGCCTTGCGTGAGCACATTCCTTCAAAAGGTCCATATCGAAGACCTGGAGCTCGAAGCATGGCAAGTCTGGTCAAACTGAATGTGTGACTTTGATCGAGAACCAAAGAGAAAGCACTTTCAAGTAAAATCAGTAAAATCAATCAAACTCATTCAAACTTGGATTTTAAGAACTTGACTATCCATTTGAATGATGAGTATATTATATAATCATTCATTATATACCTCAATTTACTTCAACTATCTACTTTGATTGGGTCTTTTCGACTTCCAAACCTGTTGAGATCCAGTCCTGCGCATCTCGCGATTCCGTGCCAAAGACCATGAATTTCCTTGCCGTGGCCGCTGTCCTCAGCCCAGGATACAGAGGCAAGCCCCAGACCGGGGTCAAGTGCCAAGCCAAACGGCAATGGATATAAATTACAGATACCTGTGATCAAATATGTATTAATTATAAGTATAAATGAAAAGTATATTATTACATGATAGAACATGATGTAACATACATATACATAATATATGATATGCGATATGTGCGTGAAAACCTACTAAATGGCCGTTTCATTGCGCGGGAGCCGGACGCCCCAAACATCCCAAGCAGTATGGCTCCCCATTTTGGGACTCCAAAAAATGCATGATCCCACGGTCTGAGCGGATGGCGTACATTCCCAGGCTTCAAGCGGATATGTGAGATACTCCTGAGCACTTCATGGGACAAAATCCGCTGGTCGTCCACCAGTCGTTTGATGGGGCTTAACCATGGTTAACCATCCCCACCACCAAAATTATCAAAACTTGGGATACAATTGTTCCGAAATGATGGATGGTTAAAGATTAGTAGTGGGCTTCCATTCGCTGCTTTCATGGGGACAACGGAATAATCCATGGTAATCCAATACATGATCCCCTATCAATGGACGGGGGTTGTGCGCGAGCGGGAACTGGTCACTGCGAAGATGTCATCCCACAGCCGCCTGCGGGATCTCCTCCCTGGGCGCCTCTGGCATCCGCCTGAAAGCGACCCATCAAAGTTGACTTGAATGCGACAACATGGGACAACCCTCAATGCATGATCCCGTACCATGCGTATTTTCATGTATATTATATTTATATACATATATAATTACTATGCCTCTCAACGTCTCTAATTGTATAAATATTAATCCCATTTAATTGCTGGAATTGGAAGCATTCAAGTGTCAGCTATTCGAGATGTGACAAGTTTATTTCAGCTGGCTTGCGTGTTGTCCGTTGCGTCGAAGCGACAGGCAATGTGAAGTGATAACATTGCGCAAGAAATCCCGACGTTCACGCCCCATGAATATGTGGGTGTCTGAATGTATGAATGACATCAAACACATGGATAGCCGGATAGCCCATCTTAGATCATCTTAGAACATCCAAATCATCTCAACTCAGTGTCACGATGCCTGGCAGAGTCAGGTCGACCACTTCTTGCCGAGTCCGGTCGACCACTTCTGGCGGACTCAGGTCGACCACTGCTGACGCCACAGAATCTGGAAGCACCTCAGTAAGTGCTCAGCAAATCGCACGTGCAACAGCTCTGTTTCCCCTTCCGAAGATCCAGTTACGGTGACAAAAGGTGCAGGGTTTGCTGGGCACATCGCTGGACAGCATTTTGGGCCCCAGCTGATTGCAGCATTTGGATCTTTGACATCGTAGGTACCAGGACCAGGCGTGTTCTCCTGCCATGGAATCGGAGCCATCAATTTCAAGCAGAGCTGTTGAGATAAGGCACTGGGTGAATAGCCCAGCTACAAGCCTGTATTGAACCTGCTGAAATTCTGAAACCCTCATGGCCTGTGTGGAGCGCCAACCAGCACGATTTCTGGCTCGCGCAAAGGAATACCTACGTCCAGTGTCCCGTTTGGGATCGTGCATGATGGTGCATCCAGCTGACTGCAGGATGAAAGTGAACCACATATAGTTTGATAGACTAGGATCTCTTCCATCAGATGTGAGAACAAGCCAGTGTAACCTTTATACAATCAGCCCACATGATCAAGAAGTCCTCCTTTTCTGACTAGTCAGCACTTTCCGAACCACACCCAGCGCTACTCATCCAGAAACAATAAACATTTCTGGATCAGTTGGATAGGTATGGGTATGATCTTCATGATTTCTATTGGCCGAGTCTTGGTAAATGGTGGGTTGAGAGTAGCTATCAAGCTTGGGGATATCAATTGCAGATATGCAAATTATATAGCTATATCAAGCATGATGAGCCATTATCGACCATGATTACTAGTTCATTATCATCAGTATTATGCACTACAAGTTAAGCCACGTTAAACCACAACCATTATGACCATGACAACCATAGAAAGGATGTTTCTGGACTTTGAATTTCGGTCCCTTGTTGGTGAAACAACGGCTGCCCCCCACCTGGCTGAGTTCGGCCGCAAAGAATTGATCTGGGGACCAAGGGCTTCCTCCCCCAGGGGCTTCACCTGGTTGCTCACCTGGCATGAAGTGTTTTTCAAAGGAAAAACATGAGATGGATGGGTGATGGATGATGGGTGATGGATGATAGTATATTATAGATGTATATAAATTGATTCTGGATTCAACGTGAAATGTGATCTGCGAGATACCAAATCTCCCGCGATTCACCAAGATTGTGCCATTCGAGGCCATGAAATCCAGGGGTCTGCATGGAAGGTGAGAGTTGATGATGTTGCGACTCCGTGCTCGTTGGCAATGGGTGCATCTTCATGCATCTGATTCATGAAGAACATGTTGAAACTTCAGCCACAGACCCGGTTGAAACATCTTGAAACATGGGCGGTATGTACCGGTCTGTCAAGAAAAATCCTCCACGATTTGGTGGTGGCAACCATCTACTCTATCCTTCCAAGCCAGGACCTTGTCCCACAAGCTTCTTTGGAAGTTCTGATTCTCTTCCTCACCCTCCAAGGACTCTTTGCTTTCGTTCCTGTCAGCCGATTCCACAATGCTGGACTCATTCTTGTCGGAAATCACCGGTTGATTTCAACTTCCCAGAACTATCCATACATCATCTCTAACATTGACTATCACTATCTCAGTCATTTCAGATTCTAGATCTACATAAAGCATCACAAATCAAGGCAAATGTGGGACATTTACCATCGCCCAGGAAGACCCAACCACTGGACCCACCTGAACATCCTGAGTCGACCATCCCCCGGCGACCATCCCCCGGAGCGATTTCTTCTGGTTTGAACAGCTCAGGTTGGAAAGTGCCCACTGATTACAGCCACCAAAGAAGCAGCACCGTCAAGCTACCTCATAAGACCCTTCGACAAAAGGCACGAGTCTTTCAGTGTTCAAAGTTCACTATTTAGTTTTCCTTGCACCAAATCACAGGTTCATGCAGCTTCATGAATCATCTCCAGTGTTCGTGCATCATCTGCAATTAATCCAACGAATGCTGCTATTTCTACCTGCCGCAGTTCATTCCTGACGCTTCGGGAATTTGTAGGCCAACTGTTTCCCGCGCCCATTGCAAAAGTTGTTTTTCTAGAACCAATGAGTTAAGTGACAAAAACCACAAAAAATGATTGGCGCAGTATTTTCTCTAAGCAACTTCCTTAACATTAATCATCGAAAATGGTGGATACACTGTACAAATGACAAAGTTGTGAGACGTTGTTGTGATACCAATGCAAGCTGTACGTGGCTGTACCACTGTGCAGGGTTTCCGGAATGACCATCACGGGGCCAGGGCCTGCAACGTAGTATAGTGTAAGCATAACGTGAGAATGAATTGGAAGTTGTATCATGTTGTATCAGTATACGATACAGTAAATGCGCACAGTATATCACTCAAATATCAACAGGATAAGGATGCAAAAGGTATCTTTACTTTTAAGAGACTGGAGAAAATATCACATCCTTCCCATTTCACTGTGATGACCAGCAAGCTTGAATGTCCCAGTGCCACGCCAGTGCCTGAGTGGATTCGAGTGGCTCAACACCTGACAAGTGCTTTACAAACCATTGTCAGCACGGTGTTTCGTGGTGTGTGGTACATTTCTCATTTTTCACATTTTTCACATTTCTACTGCTGACCATCTGCGTGCTCAAAAACATCAACGAAACCTTAACATAACTTGACAAATGGTAGCTGTTTCCCGCAACCGCAAGACGCAGCTTTTGATCACGATTGTAACGAGTGCCTTAGGCGTTTCGATGCGCTACTGAAACTGCTTCAAATTGTCGCAGCAGCGTCCTACAAAAAATCGTGCGAGAGGAAACACGTCCGGATGTCATGGAATGACTGCCTCCAAATGGCGCAAAAGCTGGGTTGCTCATGGTCGAATTTCGCATCGAATTGGCGAATTTGGGGCCTCAAAGAAGCCTCAAGCAACCGTGGCTGCGAGTCTCCCAAGGCTCGAGCGGACCAAGAGTATGGCCAAATTCAGAGAATGAATTTGTAGCAACCAGCACATTTCAAATGGATAGACACTACCGAACACAATTCTTGAGATGGACTAGCGGATTGCGTGCAGGCAGGACAGAACCTCTTGGGAACTTGCCAGAACACCATGAATTACTAGCTGGCCATCGCCAATGTCTTTAATCTTGCAATCCAAGGTGGTGAATCATGTAAATCTGGAACTTACCATTTGAGCTTGCCATCCATGTTGTATTTCTTCAGCAGCTCCGCATAGTAGGCTTGGCTGCTGGCCGCAGGTTTGTCTCCGAGGTTAGATCTGCAAATGTTGTTGAGTTCCTTGACCCACTTCAGAGTCTCTGCATCTCCAGTGGCTTCAAACTGGCTGTAAGCTCCCTTCTCATGCCACAGGGAAAAGGATTGCAATCGGATGGTGCTCAAGGCTTCAGCTGGAAGTGTGCACTGATTGAACTTCAGCATGTGGTAGAGGTACCTGACACCCCAGATCCATGGCTGAAAGTAAAGGGTGAATCCCTGAAGCTATGAAGCCTTGCATGTCATCGACGAAGCAACGATATTCCAGCACCCCAAGTACAATCCAAGCCGATCCTTCTCAAAATGACATCCAACCTGACATTATATGCAGTTGTTGTATCATGGTATGCATCCCTGCAATTGTACAACTCCCCGAGAAAAAATTGAACAGTTCTATCTGTTGTGTTTCACATGAGTCGAGCTGCTCATCCTTTCCCCATGACATCATCAGATTTGAGATGCCACAGCCAGATTGGTAGATGCCGTTCTTGGTGCCGTACAGCGGGTGGCTGTGGTCGAGATTCTTCTTGCTGTCAGGCAATCCCACCATGTCGGGAGCACAGCCCACCGGAAAGCTATCTCCAAGCACTGCCCACTCATCCAAGAGGTCCTGAAACTTGGTGGGGAGGTACGGAGCCCACATTGTTGTCGCTCAAATCCGATTTTTGTTGCATCATGTTGCAGCATCTATCAGATTCTAGATCAAGCCATATCCTCCTTTTACCGTTTCCTATTTCAAGATATATCATCTATAGGTAAAATGCCGTTACCATATATTACCATATATTGTCACTATACCATTACTATGACAGTAAACCCTATGGTCAACATGTCTATCAGTCTATCATGTCTCCTACATCAGTCCCCTTAATCGACTCCTTGAGATCCCGTCCTTGCCGGCCAGTTGGGGCAACGCCATGATCTTCCCCAGGTCACGGATCAAGGCCGCCAGCGGCAGCCAGTCCGGTGCACCGGGCAGGCTGCGACAAAGCTCCGCCACTTGGAAGCCACGGCTTTCCCCGAGGTCCGAGAGAATTTGGAGCGCCTCAAAGATGCTCAACTCACCTGGGAGAAGATCGGCAGCTTCAACGGAGTGGTTAGGAAAATCATGGACCATGGGTTTTTATGGAATTCACCCACTGAAGATACGGAAATCCTGCAGTTTGCCCTTCAACCAATTCTTGGTTAGTTAGGATCAACTGCTAAAGAGCTGGATGGGAACTGGATGGATTTGGTTTTGGAATCAGGAAAACGGTAAGGGATCTGGATTTCCACCAACTGGTAGCTGGGGTCAACTGTTCCGTTGAAAGCGAAGGGTTGGGGGAAAATCAACCAAAATCCACTGGGCCAAAACCTGAATGGACATGATCCAAGCGTTGGCGGCTCTAGCCACCTGGATCCATCCAGGCAGTCCTTGGTGGCTCGTCAGTTACACATTTGGCTCTCCCTGTCCCACGAACATCCCGGGTGCCTTTGTCAAACTTCAGCCATCTCTCGTGCTGCTCCTTCACAAAAGCCACTGTCTGCATGCAGTGCTTCTCGTACTTGAACAGCATCTCCTCCCATCAACCATCTTCACCAGTGATATGCCTATGATTTGCCAAGTGTTGGTATGGTGATTCTATCCAAACATATCCAAACCTCCAATATGCTACTATTTGCATGTATCTATCGAATACGTTACATGCAACATGCAAGTATGATAGCCTTCTGACTGTGCCGTTGCCTACATCGCGTGTAACTCTGTGTAACATGCTAATCATTGCAACCACGTGTTTTAAATGAAGGTTTCCTAGAGTCAGGGTACCCCCAAATCTCCATCTTAATCGGATGTTCCATTATATACCATCCAGTATAAAGGTATCCTATGGTAGCCTCATTTCTGGAAACATTTGGAAACCCATTGGAAACCCATTGGAAACCCATTGGAAACCCATTGGAAACCCTTCATCTCCATGAAAAACTCCTCCTTGGACTCGATGTCCAGGCGTCGAAGCTTCTCGGGGCGATCCATGTCATCCACTTTGGTGGCCACGGCTCCATCGGACTTCCGTGTCAACAAGGAATCAACCTGCACAGCACCGGTTGGGGGGGGCAGGGCCGGAGGGAAAGGAGGGAAAGTTGCACACAAATCTTGCAAAATGGGAAAACGATTCAAAAAAGGATAACCGCGGATCACACTGATCTTTTGCATTGAGTTGAGATCTTGCTAGAGTTAGAATAAGAATGAATAAGAATCAGGATTGCCAACACTAACACTCTGGTTTTCTCCAGGCCAAACACGAACGACATCTGTCCCTGATGGGACCCACACCCAATCCACCTTGGAAATTTCCATAGTGTTCCCTTGCTTCCAAGACATCTCGGCCGCGATGGTGGTGCGCACGATGTTGGGATGTCTCAACATGGCCTTCTGCTCCAAGCGATGCAGCTCGCTGTCTCTACCCGCCTGCACGAGTTCGATGAACTCAGTGAGCTCGGACTTGTAGGCCTGGCAGTTTGATGATACAACATATGGCGTGGATTATGACATGATATAATGGACGTTATATCATGGACTGTGACATCATGCGACCCGCTGCAGACCAAGGTGAACAGTACACCCAAAACATTGAGCAAATCATAGCAAATCAATATTCCACGCCGGCCTGGTGGTAGCGCTGCGGGAAGCTGTACATAGCAGGCGGCATAAGATGGCCATCCGCGGTCGCGAGCTCAATCGTGCTGGTCAGCTCATTCTTTGCCGTCAGCATGCCACGCTCGCCGAACGCCTCGATGCGCTGGTCATAGCCATAGGAGGCATCGCGGCTGGTGTCCACCATTGCAATCAGACCACTGGCATATTTGAACATGACTGCACAGGTGTCCACATCACCCATTGCTTCGATTTCAGGGTGGTAGCTGTGGCCAGTGGCTGTCACAGATTCTGGGACCTGACCACCACTGAGGAAGTCAAGCATGTCAAAGNACATCACCCATTGCTTCGATTTCAGGGTGGTAGCTGTGGCCAGTGGCTGTCACAGATTCTGGGACCTGACCACCACTGAGGAAGTCAAGCATGTCAAAGTCATGGATCAGCATGTCATGAAAGATTCCGCCACTGGTGCGGAGGTATTCCATGGGAGGAATGGGATTGTCTCGGCTGCAAGTTTTGAGCAGCTTCAGGTTCCCAATAGCTCCTGCATCTAATTGACGTTTCAACTCACGGAAGTGGCGATCTGCACGTCGCTGGTAGCCACAAACAAAAGCCAGGTTCTTGGTCTTTGCCAACTCAACTGCTTCCTCGACCTCGTGCAACTCGTGTGAGATGGGCTTCTCCGCCAAGACAGCCTTGTCGGCNAACAAAAGCCAGGTTCTTGGTCTTTGCCAACTCAACTGCTTCCTCGACCTCGTGCAACTCGTGTGAGATGGGCTTCTCCGCCAAGACAGCCTTGTCGGCCCTGAGGGCCTGCATGATATACGGGAAGTGGGTGTCCGTTGCCGATGCAATGATAACTGCATTGACGGCATCCGGGCCCTCGAGTGCATCATCAAGGCGGTCCGACCAGTTGCAGCCTGGGTGGCACCAATTGTATCATATTGTATCCAATCGTCGCAAATGAAACATAGACTCATAGGCCCCTAAGACTAGATGAAGATTGATGAATAGTCAAGGAAGGGACTTGGCCCAACAGTATCCCAAAGTGTATAGGATACTGCTGCCCAAAGCAAGAATGCAATCAAACGATCCAAATTCAAATCCCATGATTTATCATGGTTTCTCTCGTGGCTTGATGACATCTCACCCAAATCTTGGACCAGACACCTTTTTCGGCTGCAATGCGATGAGCCTTCTCGGTGTCAACATCAATGACCCATGCGAGTCGAACTGATCCTGGAAGCTGGAGAACAGACTCCATGTGGAAATGACCAGCACGTCCAAGGCCTACAAGGGCAACCTTCACAACATCCTTGCCAGCCATTTCTGAACGGGACAGATACAGAGTGTATTTATGGGTATTGGAATCCACCCGGAAGGAGGAAACGACCTTGAGCCAAACGTCCTACGGTGATGGCTCAACTGGATTTGAGTACAGTATTGCACAGACTCCGATGCTCGAAGGAGAAGCTTTGAAAATGCCGAAGACATAGGAAGACTCATCTATAGAATTCGAGTATTCGAGTGATATGATGTTTTCAAAAAAAAAAAGTCTTAAAGTATTCAATAGCTTCAATGATGGGTCAAGCACAAAAAACAGAGTTCGGGAATGTTCAGGATCAGGTCTGATGACCCTGCCTGCAAGCCAGACTTCAAGCTTCCTGGAGCAACCTCCAGTCCAAGCGCAGTATGGTCTCAGGGTGGGATACACCAGTGCCAGCGATGGTACAAACTTCCAGCATCTCGAATTGATATTCTCAGGCTGCAAAGAAACTGCAACTGCACATTTTCTGCTCCGAGGTTTGGTGCTCAATGTCTTTGGTGAGAGCCGGGCTCTCTGCAAAACCTCCTGCACTTGAAATACAGCGACAGGACAAAGGCTCACACCAACATGGTGACTTTTAAGCCAAAACAAAGATGTTGGTTAACTGTTGGGGAAGCAGCTCCCTATGTAAGAGTCTGTAGAGACAGCGTCCGAAAGCCGTTTTCGCTGAACGACTAAATTAGGCATACTTTTTTGTGAGCATGATTTTCTTTGATAAGGCACGGTCGCTTTACTGACACTGTACCTACGGATCGGTGCGCTACTTGGCACCAAACTCAGGACGCATTACCGTTGGTTTTACTCGACTTCACATCCGCAATGTTCACAGTTTTGCCTTCTTTCCAAGACATCTCCGCTGCCATGGTGGTGCGCACGACGTTGGGATGTCTCAACATGGCCTTCTGCTCCAAGCGATGCAGCTCGCTGTCTCTACCCGCCTGCACAAGTTCGATGAACTCAGTGAGCTCAGACTTGTAGGCCTGGTGAATGTTTTCCAAAGAAAACATGAAATGCGAAAACCGGGAAAAGCCACCCTGGGCCGGGCCCAATATATACTATCCCTATTCAATTCGGATATAACCAAGAGGAATTTACACCTTTTGCCATGGCAAGTTTGCTTATGTCTGATTCATGGCAGTGTAGTTGGGAGCTGCGTGGGATCTGTGAAATTTTGCTGCTGGTGCCAAAGCGAAAACAGAACAAAGGCACCCAGCGCCACAAGCAAAGAACGCCCCCTCGGGACAAGCAAAATTCCCCTACGCCAAAAATATATAAAAACATCATTACAATCCCTACGCCAAAAATATATAAAAACATCATTGCAACAAACAGCGACAAACAGCAACAACAACAACAACAACAACAACACCAGTACGAGCGTCAATAAGAATGATAACGAATCGCAATCAATCATAGTGATCAATAATTATCATATATCATTCTAATAAACATCGTTCAAGTGAGCTGCACAACAACCAGATGTACCAGCATCCGCGGCCTGAAGATATCGTTGAGGAAAGCTGTACATTGCAGATGGCATTCTGTGTCCATCAGCTTTTGCCAGTTCGACGGTGCTCGTCAGCTCATTCTTCGCCGTCAGCATGCCACGCTCACCGAACGCCTCGATGCGCTGGTCATAGCCATAGGAAGCATCTCGACAAGTGTCCACCATGGCAATCAGACCACTGGCATATTTGAACATGACAGCACAAATGTCAACATCACCCATTGCTTCGATTTCAGGGTGGTAGCTGTGGCCAGTGGCTGTCACAGATTCTGGGACCTGACCACCACTGAGGAAGTCAAGCATGTCAAAG